>CABHPR010148080.1:39110-61636 GCA_902168415.1 Peromyscus melanophrys | reverse complement strand
TTGGCTGTATCCTTGTGGCCTTGAACTCACAGAGATCCAGACAAATTCCTGCCTCTGGAATGCTAGGATTAAAGGCGTGTGCTACCACTGCCTGTCCTTTATGTTTAATATTGTGACTGTTCTGTTCTGTGACCCCAGATAAGTTTATTAGGGTGCACAATATTTTGGGGAACACAATACCACCACACTTGGCAGGCAGGGATCTGTCTGGATCTCTGTGAGTTCAAGGCCACACAGGGAACAGAGCCAGGCATGGTGGCACACGCCTTAAATTCCAACACTAGTTAACCATGGAGATCTGGAGGTGTGTACAGACAGACAGAAAGTGACAGAGCTGGGAGGACAGAGAGAGCAAATCAGATGGAAGAACAGCAAGGCATATCGGCTTGGGTAGACAGGAAGTAGCTTGTCTTTGGAAGCTGCAGAGTTGGTGAGGTGAGATTAGCTGTGGCTTTCCCTATTTCCCTGATCTCTCGAGTATTCACCCCTATATCTGGCTCTGTGTTTTTTATTTAATGAAATTGTTTAGAAATTCATCTACAATGGAATGGATCTTAGGCTACTCAACTGACAGCAAAGTATTTCAGATGCAACAAAATGCTTATTTTTCTCAACAGACATTCCAAAACTTGTACTGTGACTTATGAGTAAATTGTCTCACTTTTCATCTGCTTCCTGTTTTTCTCTGCCTATGTGTTCTAGAAAATCATCACTTGTCTTTTGTCGTTCCAATGTCCATAGACTTGCTAAATATCATTTAATCAGTATTGTGCTGTGACTCTAAATGTCAAAGGAAGTGCTAACCTAATCCTACCTCATCACCAGTAGCTTTCACCCAAAACATCAGTCATTTCTTTAATTCAAAAGGAAATGTACTTCAGCTACTAATCACAATAGCCATATCATTTAAAGCAGGGTTCAGCAAACTTATCCTCAGTGTCATATGGAAAATATTTGGGGGCAAGGATCAAAACCAAATGTTATATTGCTACTATGTTAGTAAAGGTTCTCTATAAAGGGGATTTATTGGACTGGCTTACAGCCTGTGGTCCAGTTAGTCCAGCAATGGCTGCCTACCAGTAGAAGACCCAAGAATCTAGTAGTTGTTCAATCCACCAGGCTTGATGTCTCAACTGATCTTCAGAATTCTGATAACCAGAATTCCAAAGAAGCAGGTTCTAATGCCAGTGAAGAAATGGACTTGCCAGCAAGAGTAAGTAGGGAAAAAGAACAAGCTTCCTTCTTCCTTGTCCTTTATATAGGCTGCTAGCAGAAGGTGTGGCCCAGATTATAAGTGGATCTCCCCACTCCAATAGATCTGGGTTAAAGGTATATCTTCCCACTTTAAATTACTTAATTAAGAAAAAAATCCCTCACAAGTATATCCAGTTGCTTGGGTTTTGGTTAATTCCAGATGTAATCTAGTTGACAGCCAAAAATAGTCATCACATTGCCTATAGACACACTTAAAATGGAACCACTTAAACATGTAAAAAACATGGTTATTTTATGGGTTATAAAATAAATACACAGGTAAATGAAACATCAAACAGATTAGACATAGGCTCTACTCTAAATTCAGCCCAAGGTTCATTAACAGGAAAGGGTACTGAGAGGTTCAGATTAACAGTCAAAGTTCAGAAGAGGGACCAGTGAGAGTGATAAGGAACAAGATAGGGTAATGGGGTAAATATGATAGAAGTGCATTGAATATGTGCATGAAGATCACATAATGAAGCCCATTATTCCATATAACTGCAACACCCTATGAGCCCCAGTGAGCAAATGGAAGAGAGGAACTGGTCTAGTTCCTAAGGAGAAAAAACGTCCACTTTTCTCTAGTTTGGGTTATAAGAATCTAAACATTTAGCCTTTAGATACATCATGGTTCTTAATTTCTGATAATACTAAAGATGACCCTCATGGTTCCACATGGGATGGAACAGATAAAACACTCATGGATCCCAAGGCTGGGAGGAGTCTCTTGACTGTGAGTCTATTCATACAATGGTAGAATACTCAGGCATTCCAAGGACTCTACCTCTGCAGTGTTCTCTGCTGCTACAAGGGTTGTTCCTGGAAAGAATGGGGGGATTTCACACACACACACACACACACAGAGAGAGAGAGAGAGAGACAGACAGAGAGACAGAGAGACAGAGAGACAGAGACAGAGAGAGACAGAGACAGAGAGAGACAGACAGAGAGAGACAGACAGAGACAGAGAGACAGAGACAGAGACAGAGAGAGACAGACAGAGAGAGACAGACAGAGAGAGACAGACAGAGAGAGACAGACAGAGACAGAGACAGACACAGAGACACAGAGACACAGAGAGACAAAAGGAGAGAGGAAAAAAAAAACTTGTTGAAAAAAATACAGTAAGTCACCTTGAGCTAAGGTCACCTGGAATGAATCCCATACTTCTGGGCAGAAATGACACCAAAGACATTTTTTTTTCCTTCATCTTAATGTATGTGTCACATTCTTGTCTTAAGAATGTCAACAGGAGGACAGCGTCTTGTTCCTAAGGAGAGAGCAAATGTAGAATGCATTGCAGAGATGAGAGTAGGAAAGAAGAGAGGGGACAAAGCTCTCATCCTGGTTAGACCCTTTCTGTTCATGGGTCTTTGGGGAAATGAGAAACTTCAGCGATATAGGTTTGGATTAGCAAGGCTGCAAGAAGAAGAAACCAATTACTAGAAAGAGAATGTCATCCAGACAGGCAGTTTCCAAAGGAGTGGGAGTGAATTTCCCCCTTGGATCAAATATACTGCCACCGTCTTAATGTCTTAAATTATTTGTTCTGAGAGTAAGTTGAAAGAACTGCATATTACAGAATTTCACAGCAACTGAGTTCAGGAACTGATTTACAGGCCTTCAGTGGACTCAAAGTACAGAGAGCAAGGGGAAGGGGTGGAGAGAGAGAGGGAGGGGGGAAGGAGAGAGGGGCGGAGAGGATACTTTTTAACATGCTGTGGCTTCACTCCAGACCTCCAAGATGTACTTATGAGAATCACACATGTGACAATGCTCAGCCATATAGAAGAGTCATTGTGTAGAGAAGACACATGCCTTCCATGTTTGAGAAAGGATGAATTTCAGAAACACACTCATACACACACAATCACCACCACCACCACTGTCACCACCAGGAATCAGAAAACTGAAGTTTTATTTTGATTTATCTATGTGTGTACGTGTGTGTACGTGTGTGTGTATGTGTGTGTGTGTGTGTGTAAAGGTTCACATCTATGCGTGTGTTTGTTTGTTTGTTTGTTTGTTTGTTTTTGTTTTGCTCCTTTCCTGGATCTCGCTCTGTAGACCAGGCTGGCCTCGAACTCGCAAAGATCTGTCTGCCTCTACCTCCCGAGTGCTGGGATTAAACGCGTGTGCCACCACCGCCTGGCCACATCTATGCATGTGAATGGGAAAGCCAAAGCCAGTATTGTGCATCAGAAGCTGTTCACCTTGTTTTTTGAACAGGGTCCCTCGCTGACCTGGAGGTAGGTTAAGGTAAGTCCCAGGAACCTGGCAGTCTTGACCTCCCCAGCCGTAAGACTTTAAACGTATGCTTTACATTATATAGATTCTGGGGATCAAACTCTGCTCATCATGCCCAGAATTCAGGTACTTTATTGTCTGAGCCCCTGAAAGTAAACCAATTTTAACATTGATATTGCAATAAGTACCATATGTATTTCCTATTACTACAATCCAAGATTCTTTTTATTTCAGTCTTACAAGTTGTTGAGGCCAAATTACATTCACAAAAGTTCATGTGTAAGCTCTAACCCCAAGTGCTTCACATGGTGCCTAACAGCCTATATATTGGTGTCTATAACTAGATACCTTAGTGTCTGTCTCTGCATTCATTTATATAAGTATGTTCTCTCTCTCTCTCTCTCTCTCTCTCTCTCTCTCTCTCTCTCTCTCTCTCTCTCCCTCTCCTCATCCCTCCCTCATTCTCTGAATGTGTCTCTCTGTGTGTCTGTCTGTGTCTATGTCTAAGTGTGTGTATGTGTCTGGACATGCTTGTGTCTGGACATGCATGTCTGTGTACATGTGTGTCTGTATGTGTGTATGTGTGTGTGTATACATGTTTGTAGTCAGTCCCGCCTAAGTCATCCTTCTTTGGCTTTAGTTGGGTTACTGTTTCATTTTCATCTTGAAACTTTAAAGTTGATGAGGACAATCATAAGTCTGTGCCTACATTGTCTCCAGGGCCTGGATTAAATGCTATGACACAAATAAAAAGAGCTCTTGACTATGAGTTGTTCATGGACCAGAGAGGAATCAAATAAATCACTATGGGGGAGGGGAGTTAGTTCTTGTAAGCAGCATGGGGAACAGGGAAACAGCAAAGCTTTCTTCCCTTTATGCTGGGCACAGCAGGAGACACTGGACAAGAACCAAGAATAAGACCATTTGTTCTGACCCCAAGTAAATTATCTAGTTTTTATAGGCACTCAGCATCTTGATAGTTTTCTTTTCTCAGCTTGTTTTACCCAGAAAGTAGTGATGGTTACTGAAACTTTTCCTTCTATCATTGTATCGACACTGAAGGGATACAAAGGCCTGGCACTGAATGAGGTATGGACAGGAGAGACAAAAATAGGTTCTTGGCTTTTGCCGTAGAATGCGTTTGAGGAATGGGAATCTAAGAAAGCATAGTCAAAAAACACACCAACTTGGGCTCTAGGTGAGTACTTGGTGTAGAGTCCTGCTGTAGGGTAGACTGTGCCTATGGACTGTGGACTCTGGAATGGCAGGGAAGAGGTGAGTCAAACAGGGACGATGCTAGAAGCGTGGGTGAGGATTGGCTGTCAAAGGAGGGGCCAAGGGATATGAGGTTTTACTCCCTTGCTTCTTTCTCTCTATATGTGCAAATCTCTCTCTCTCTCCTGACCAAAGCTTGAGGACCTGCTTCAGAAAATGCCAACAAGAGCTGGCAGTCTCTGAATAGACTTAGAAATGTAACCCTTCTAGCTGACTCTAAGGGCACCTAAGAAGTTGGAAAATAATGGTGCCTTTATTCCATAGTGATATATTCGTTCAAGATTTTGTGGTTGGAAACACTGCATTGCAATCAATGTGTCCTTCTTCAGGGACCTCATTTAATGAGCCTACATGGAGCAGAACACAATACACCCATGAGATGTCCAGCCTAAGTCCAGATCTGCTTTGTAAGGACATTCAGGAAATCAGGACGGCTCCAGGGGTTTATGCCCTCCAAATCGCCCACAGCCTGGCCCTGTGAGGTTGCTTCAACTTCCACATAGTTCAGCCACAAGCCTACTTAGGACGAGCCACTGTCATTAATAGATACCCATTATAGTTTATCACTGCAATTTAATGTCTCTGACCTGTTGGTCACCTCATAATACAAGAGTCTTTAAAAGGAAAACAGGCAGTAATAATAATAATTAAAAAAATCAGTAATCCAATTCTGCTGGTGGTTGCCCAAGCTTGAAGGGCTCTGGGCACCTTTGTTTAAATACCTAAAAACAAATTTATAATAAACAGGAGCATTAAGAGTCAATCCCAACCCTGCCCTGCTCAAATCCTAATGAAAAGGGCAGACTGGTACTGTGAGTGCCCTGCTATTAATTACTTGCCTTTAAACACCAGAGAAGTGTATTTAAATCAGACACCTGGAGAGGCTGTTTGCTAATTGCATGTGTAGTAATGGCTATGGACACGTAGAAGAACATAGTCACTTCAGCTGAACAGCTTGCCTAGTCGACAGAAACCTACATACAGTATTGGTTACAACTGTCCTGCACGTCTACAGTGGTCAGTATGAGGAAATACCCCCAAAGGATGTTCCCTTTGTAAGCACTGTCATGAGGCCAGGCAATACCCCAAGATTTATCTTTTTATGTGCACAACTAGGAAAGCATGCAGTCTCATTGTGTCACATGTGTGACCTTCCTTAGCTTATACTCTGATTTAAAACCAGAGCTTCCAACAAGGACTCAGGGACGTAGAAACCAGCTGTATAGACCTAGGTCCTTGTGAGTACTTCTTAGACCTAAGGACCTGAAATGCAGAGAGTTATCTGGCAGCCTTCCCCTCCTCCCCATGCAGCCTTCCGGCTTGCATTGTTTAGATCTCAGCACCAGGGCAGCAAACAGTTAAAGAAAGAGACAAAACCCACTGTGACCAGCAGGTCTCCTCGCAATCATCAGTAGAACTAGCTATTATAGCCAATTTAATAGCTTGAAAATGAACTCATTAGTGGTCTTTTATCAGTGGAAAAAAGTCTATTAAATCCGGATGTGTGAAGCGGCAGCCCAGCAGCTCATTTCCATCCCACTTGTGACCTGAACAAATCTGAGAAATGCTTTTCCAGGACTGAGGGTCACACTCCACACGAGGAGAGCGGAGGACTGCCTTCTCCACCCCCAGCCCATATCTTTCCTAGAGGTCTCCTGCATTCATTTACAGTTCGCTGGAGGGTGTAGCATGCATCTTTCCAGCTTTCCATATTATCCATGCACACCCCAACAATGAGCAGGGGCTTTAAGAAGCCGTGATCTGAAAGACAGAACTAATACATAACAGTATCATCAGGCTCTGCCCACAACTGCTGAGCAGGGCAGTCAAGACATAGCAGCTGGAACTGTGACAGAAACAGAGCTTTCTGTATTTCTCTGTCTCCCCCACCCCACTCCTTTCTTACCCCCCCTCCCCACCCCCCCTTCCCCCGCCCCCCCCCCCCACCCCCTACCCCCCCCCCCTCCCCCCCCCCCCTCCCCCCACCCCCCCACCCCCCCACCCCACCCCCACCCCCGCTTGCTGCTAGTGGTCACTGAAGATGTGGTAAGAGGCTACACATTCAGCATTGCCTGCTAAAAGTAACAATTTCAATTCTCGTGGACAAATGGCTTAGCTCAAACACAGGCAAGCTGACTCTTCATTAGCTGTGGGACTGAGGGGCCCAGTTAACATAAATCTATGAAATAAACTGTGGGGCAAATACAAAAGGTTCGCCCAGTATGCCTCCTCCGTCTATAATATTTTGCCAACTTCCCAGGCTGTGCTCCAGACTCCAGTCCTTGCTTCTATATTATTTCAGATCACTTTTCATTTGCATAGTCTCTCGTGAATAAAATTGTAAATAATTTTAAGGCAGAAACTCTATTTTATCGTTTTTTTTAATCTTCTCAAAACCTAGATTTGTTTTCAAGGGACGCATGTTAGCTTAATCCCCAGTTGCTGCGGGATTAGCACCTCAGGAGCTAATTGGATTATATTTCATTGTTATGGCATGCTGTTGTATTGGGAACAATCAGTAGACAGCACTCTTTGGAATGATCCAGCCAGGTGGCAGTGCTAAGCACAGCCGTTGCTTGCCCATTAGAAGCCAGTTTTCTACTTAAATTCCTACAACCCCTGGAGGTACATACCATTAGCTGCACACACAGGTCAGTGAATGGAGCTCAGAGCAGCCAGAATGTTTCCCTGAGCTAGAAAGCCAAAAGCCTTGTGATTTCTAGTATGTGGTTGCATAGCGTCCTCGGGATAAATCTGGAAATACTGTTCAGATCCCTTTTGCCTTGTGTTTCTGAGCTCCAGTGGTTTGCATTGTGTAAGAACCACAGCACACTCCGACTTTTCTTGAGAGTGACTACAGCAGACACAGAGACTGGTCCATAAGGGGTCCGCACACAAGGCCTCAGTCTTCACTGGGATTTGTATTGGATGCCATATCCCTAGTCTCCAAACCATTGCAGTACTGTCGCCTGTGTCTGAGATGTGTACCCCAATCACAAGTACTGTTGATATGCTAGGAGTGTCATAGCCAAGGTTAGCCCCGTGTGTGCAAGTGTCTCTGATTTCTGTGATTCTAGAATTTCAGGGACCTTGCAACCTCTCTCCCCAACTCCTGGCCCATCATTGCTAATAAGTGACAGAGAATCCCATCCTTTCTGGTCTTTCATAAAAGACGTCCTGTTGCTGCTGATGAGGGAGACAGAAGACAAAACCTCCTTAGCTGGCCTCCATTCCCTTCCACTAGAGCTTAGAAGTTTTATGTTTACTACAATGTAAAAGACATGCTTTCTAAAATAAATTATTCCATGTAGTGTGTATTATGTAAAGAAGAAACACACTGACTGCTATGGCCTGACGAAAATGGAGGTGTTTTGGTTTTGAGTGGATAGCACTGACCTTTACAAGGAAACTTCACGGACTCCAGTGCAGAAATTCCTCATTCTTTGACATAGTCTCTCGTCTTTGTGCCCCGTATTTTATCATAGATATCCCCAAAAATGTCCAAAATGATAAAAACCATGTTCCCTTTCATTGAAATCATTTTAACCTCAGGTTCAATTTGTGACTAGTTACAGCCTGTTTTCACAGGCTCCTTTCCCTTCTAGGAAGCAAAGACCATCCTATTAAGCTTCCCATTCCTTCTGGAGGAACAGTACAGCTCCTCCAGGACTCTAACCCATGCTTCCTGCCTGCTCTAAGCACACAGGATGTCAAGAAAAAAAAAACCCATTCAAGAAGGCACAATGTCTTCCCCTAATATTGTAGGCATCTCTCACACATATGATAAGCAATTGTTCACCCTCTGTGCTACAGCTCCAGTCCATTCTCTGCAAAACAAAAAGGGGGCACTTACTATGTTCACTATGTGTCCCTGACTGTCTTGGAGATCCTTGTGTAGACCAGACCCAAGCTAGAGAGGTGGCTCAGTGGTTAAGAGCACTGGTTGTTCACTAGCTGTTTTTCCGGAAGTCTTGAGTTCAGTTCCCAGCCCCCACATGGCAGCTAACAGCCATCTATAATTGTAGTCACATGGGATCAGATGCTCTGTAGAGACCAGGCCTCTGTCTTCAGAGTGCTGGTGTTAAAGGCATGTGCTACCACGGACCTGGCTTCTATGCTACTTTTGTTCTCTCTTAATAAACTTCCAATTACACACAGCTTTCCCATAGCCTCTTCCTGTTTTCATTTATTCCTGGAACTTATGTCAAAAAAGGACAAAAAGACAAGGCACAATTGTACACATTTGTCTCAGTGCTGGGAAGGAGACAGGTGGATTCCCTCTGAGCACTGTCCAGGCATCCTCCCCTACATAGAGATCCACAGATGGTAACTCTCTATTTCTAAGTGAGAGTGAGTGGGTACAAAGCATCTGAACACCCTGGCCTCCATATTCAAGGACATACACCTGTGCACACGCGCATGTGCATGCACACACATACACACACGAAACAAGTCATAAATATATGCAGGGCAATTACTAATTGCAAACTGCAAATAATTCTTTACTAGCCAAAGGAATTGCTCTCCCTAGGCACAGCCATGCAATGAGAAGTGAATACCTTGGATTTTCTGCTTAATCCAGAATCCAGCTTCCTTAGAGGATACCACTCCATTCAAATCAGAATCAGGAATTTACTCAGAAGAAAGGGCAGTCAAGTGGCATTCTGGACCCCTCCACTCTGTGGGCATTTGTACTAATATAAAGGACAGTGACATAATTAAAGTAGGAGCTGCATGCAATCAAAAAAATCTGATTAAATTAGTGACCAACAAATGTCTGCAGGTCCCCTGAAAATTACAGACTGATAGAATGAGGCTCTCGATGACCCCAGAGGCCACACTGGCAAAGCTGCATTTACTAGAAAGAAGGGAATATTCAAAGGGAAAATGATAGGAAAAACTGATTTTCCCCCTGGTAGTCTGTTTGCAAACAGCCTGGTTTTATATAGATGAGATTTCCATCATTGCTAAGTTATTTTCCCAACAGGAAAATTTAATATACTCTTTATTAGCATAACTCCATTATATAAATGGGTTTGTTCTGCTATTACAAGAATAATTGCATGGGAAATGTGCCCTGTGAACTTTCTGGTCATAATAACTTGCCCTCTATCTTTTCTCAGTCTTCTAAGTTTTAGCTGTGAGGACAAAAGAATGAACAGCTTTTTAAAAAAGTTTCTTCATTAGTAGTGTCCAAATGACAAGCCAGAAAGACACATAGTATTTAGATTTTAATGCACACATACTTTCTCTTCAAACTTACCCCTAGAGTCAGCCAATGCCCTTTAAACCTACAGTCAAGCCAAATAAGCCCAGACTTGTAGATGTATAGAGTATGGATTTATTATATTATTCACACACATGAAGGAGGAGTAGACTTAAACAAGAAATGTTATCAATTACAGATGTCAGTCTCCAGCCAGTTATTTCCTTTTATTAGAAAATGAGGACCAGTAACATGGCTCAGTACATAAAGGAGCATGCCACCAAGCAAGCAAATCAGCATTTGATCCCTGGAACCCACATGGTGGAAAGAGAAAACTGATTCCCAAAAGCTATTCTCTGACCTCCACATCTACGATGTGGAAATACCTGAACCAGACAAGTTGCCCTCAGGTAGAAATCAAGTTCATTTTTATGAGGATCCCAATGTGTGTTGTGAAAACTGGAATCTAAAACATAACTGATTGAAGATGACCAAATCAGATGAAGCTTTGCTAAAGCTGCAGAAGGATTTTAAAAGAGTATGCTTCTGGCTGTCTAGAAGTCAAATGATTGCGTCCATGTCTATGGTACCAATATCCCCCGCTCCCCTGAATTAAACCATATGGTACATCCTTTACAGCCTTTCTCAACGGAAGGGCATTCAGAGGCCTGAGACAGTCAATCAAATCCAAACGTGTTCATGGGATGGTGGTACTATCTTGACATTTTACATTACAAGACATCTCTGGAGGAAACTCCAAGCTACCAACTAAAGGAATAATTTCTCAAGGTGATATCCACTTTAAAAATAATTGTGACTTATTTTAACATAGAAATAACTATAGAGCACTTGATATCAAAATATATGAAAATATACTCTTGTCAGGCACGATGCTAGCTACTGCAGAGTCTAAGGTGGAAGGGTCGCAAAGCTGAAGGCCGCCTGAACCACACAATATGAATTTGGCTCATCATGCATGTTGGGGGAAGAGATCAGTTTAATAAGTGTGTGAGGCAGGTGACTTGGAGAGTGGCTCAGAGAAAGAGCTGAGCTTCACAGAAGTTTGTACTATCCCAAAACACAGAGTAAATAAATGGCTGGTACAGAATTAACACCCTACCAAGTTGATGTATTTGCCTATGCTTTCTAAGTTTCACTAACATATTTCTAGCTATTATATATGAACTTCTGTAGTATGAGCCAAAGAAGATTTTACCTATGTCTTGCTTCATTCATCATCAATCATCTCCATTTCCCTTGTCCATTAAGTCCTGGTACTCTGTGCTTTATGAGTTCTACAAGAGCCTGAGACAACAGGAAAGTAATGTAACCCTTTAATATCAATTTACACAACTTTTTAAATGATTATTGTAAGGAAAGGCACAAGATAGTACAAAAGGCATATTGTATTTACAATTTTGGAGAAATTAGTAATATTTTTGATAATTTATAAGGTAATTTTTTTTTGAGGAAGGGTTTCTCTGTAGCTTTGGAGCCTGTCCTGGAACTTGCTCTGTAGACCAGACTGGCCTCAAACTCACAGAGATCCACCTGTCTCTGCCTCCCCAGTGCTGGGATTAAAGGCATGCGCCACCACCACCCGGCTATAAGGCAAATTTCTAAAGACTTGGGAGTACCATTTGTCTGGCTCCTATCATGGCTAAAATAATGCTATTTATCTGGAATAAATATAAATTAATGTTTCAATACTTCATAATGTGGCTTGTGACAAATGATCAATTTTAGTTTGTTTTTTTTTTCTTGATACAGGGTGGGTTGGAGGTTATATAACTTAAAAATGGTAGAAAATTTGATCTTAGTATTAAATCATTATGACATTTATAGTCATTATTTATCCACCATAATATCTCTGAATTCTATCATAGATCATAAAAGTTTAACCCTTACCATACTTAAAACACCCTGCACAGTCCTTGGCACCTAATGGGCTCTCAATTACACATAAGTTTCCCTTAAAGGGCAAAGAAATCATTTAAATCAAAGTAACTTCAGATGCAATGGATAGGATGTTAGGGACTTTCTTCTTCCAAACAAAAGCTATCAGCTATGTAACCCCATGCATATCTGCAGCACTTCCAGATGGGGCAGGCTGTGCTCAGAGCAGAATTCTAAAATGCTCAGAGCTGACCATCTGCAGGGGGCACCTGCTTCCAAGCAAGCTCTGCTTTCAACTTTGACTGATGGGACACTAGGGATCTGGCCTATCTGCTCAGGAAAAACAATGGCTATTTTGTCCCTGACACCACCCTGCTTGTCTTCCCAAGTGAGATACCGTACTAATTTCTCTACAAATTGATCTTTCTCACCCTGGGCTCCACCCTGAGCTCTTTTCTTTATTTGTACAGACAGCTACAACCAAACTGCCTTCTAGAAGAAATAGCCAAGGTAGCCACATATCCTGCTGTGCATTATGATGGAGTCAGTTTCTTTGGTGACAAAAGGGGCCAAGCACCTCCTCATTTATCATTGAGAAGTGAATCGACATCCAGAGAGACGAGGGAAAAGGAGAAGAAGAATGGCCACCTTTTCTCCTCCATCCTTCAAGGGGTCTGTCTCTCTGGGATGCTGTTAAGAATAGCTAATTTGAGGAAGGAAGACAGTACAGGAAACAAAAAAAAATGCTAAGCAGAAACAATATTAAAAGCAGAGTGAACTTGGTTTTTAGAGATGTGTGGGACACAAAACAAATCTTAGAGAATGACTTACACATCCTGAGGCTGTGGCTGCCCAGCCTGCATTTGTCAGGTGCCAATCAGGTGAACCAATCTCTGTCTCAGGAAGCGTACAGCTTTCCTGTCACCGTGACAAAATAACTTAGAGAAGAGGTTATTTTATCATGTTTCTGAAGGTTTTCAGTCACCACAAATGGGCGTGGTGTGGTGAAGCAGGACAGCTCACACATGACAACTGTGAAGCAGGGGGACTCCATGTTAAAGAGGGCTTTCTCCGTCATCCCTTTTGTTCTGCCTGTCGCACCCACAGTCATGGTCCGCTCTTCTCTATCTTTAGTTAATTTGCTCATGAAACACCTTCGCAGACACACTCACAAGTGAGCTTCATTAATCACTCAGGCTCTTCACAACCCAGTCATGTAGACAATCAAGATTAGGGTTAATTCTTCCTGAATGGGATACCTAATTGTAGGAACAACCATGCCTAGACTGTAATTTTCTCACCTCTAAACTTCAATGGAATGATGCAGGAGATTTTCAACCATACTCCCATGTCTTTGTTGCATTTCCCAGGGAACCCCTGTTCTTCAGTTTGGGCATTAGACCCAACAGACCTGGGTGCAAGTAACTCTTTCACCATAGCATCTGTGAGGACCAACCTCAGAGGGATGGTAGGTTAAAATAGTTTGGAGCCAAGCAGTGATGGCACAGCTGAGCAGTGCCTCTAGCACTCAGGAGGCAGAGGCAGGCAGATCTCCATGAGTTCCAGGACAGGACAGCCTGGTCTACAGAGGAAGTGGGACAGCCAGGGCTGTCACACAGAAACCTTATCTCAACAACAACAACAACAACAAAAAAAAAAAAAAAAAAAAAAAAGCTTTGTGCTCTATAAAGTTTGTCCATTTTCTCCTAGTCCACAGATTTCTAAGAAGGGAATGAAACTTCCTTGGTCATGTTCTTTTTTGTTTTGTTTTGTTTTTTTCTGCTTATCTTTGGCTTGGCTTTTTTTTAAAAAAATAATTATATAAACTGTGACATATAAGAAGTGCTTTAATAAATTTCATTAAAAATGTCTTTTAAAAGTACCTAGAAGTATGCAAAAACCAACAATAGCCACTGTCTCCTGCCTTCAAAGTGGACTTTAGCTCTTTATGATCACACCATCTTCCCTTTCAATGCCTCTCAAATGCCTATCAGCTTCACAGCTCTTCTGAGTTACTCGTGAACTCAACACACATTTATAATCTTTGCAAAACCTTTAAAGACACTTGAGTTCTTCCTCAAAAGACTATCAGCCTAAAAAACAATGGCCAAAACATGTGTTTAGGAAAATATCAGGCTTTAAATCACAATGTTAGAGAAAAACTGACAGTGTTTGGCAAGGCACAGATGAAGCGTTTCATTCAGAGAATTGCAGCTACTGTACAGAGATGGATACACCAGCAAGAGAGTGAGAAAAATTAGTTAGCTTAGAATCAGATGGCACAAATGATCTTGGACTTTATCCAATGATCACATGCTAACACCCACCTGGTACCACCTGGTACATATCACAGCATTGTCCCCTTGGTCCCTGATGCCTGACCTCAGGCAAGCAACCATTAGCAGGAACAGTGAAAACAGCAGGGAGTTTGTTCTGAAGTTCAGAGCCTCACTCCATGCTTCCCTATGAAATTAGGAAACAAGTTAGCAGTTTCCAAGAGAGTAGACACCAGCCAAGGAGGTTGGCAGAGTGTGGATAATGGAAACCTGTCTGTTTTTGCATCTGAATAACACAGGCTCTTCACACTCAGATTATTTCCCCAATAAATTGTATCTGGCATCAACCCTCTGCGCCTGAGTAAGGCCCTGCCACTGCTGCTCACATTAAAACATTATTGCTGCTGTTATTGTTATTATCATCTTTGCTACCAGCTAATCTGTTCTGAGAACCGCATGCTAAATGCTTCATATTTATCATCCAATGCAGTCGTTGCAAACACCTGTGAAAGAGGGTACCATTAGTATCACTGCTTTATGGATCAGAGCCCTGAGGCTCAGAGAATCATGAATGTGTCCAAAGATGCAGAGCTGTTAAATGACAGTACAGGATGGATGAACGTGAAGGTAGAAATAAACATTGACTAGTTTCAAGGCAGGGAAGGCATCTATTATCTGCAGCGCTACGTAGATTCCTAAGTGAATCTTAATCTCCATTATATAGTAAGTGCTAACAATAATATTGGGTCATAGAAGTAAAAGGACAGCAGTCTGCTGACTGTGAGACATTGCCTGTATAGTTTCTGTATGTGTTGCTATGAGTAAGCAAATGACCCAAGGTCAGTGCTTAACAGGCACACCTACAAATCTTGATTTATCTCTGTAGACAGATTCTCATTTTATGAAATTTCTAGTTCTACACTCTTTACACCATATATGTCCTGCCAACAGGAGAGCCTGACTTTATTGGATAGTTAGGACATTTTCGATTTGTGTGTATGTGGTATGTGTATGTGTTCATGAGTATGTGCATGCACATGTGCATACAGATGGAGGCCAGAGGTTAATGACAAGTGTTTTTCTCAATCACTCTCCATTTATTTCTTAGATAAAGTCTCACACTGAACTTGGAGCTTACTAATTTGGCTAGGATGGCTGGCAAGTGAGCTTTAGGGATTTGCCTGTCTCTACCTTCCTAGGATTGGGATTATAAGCACATATTAGCATGTCCGGCTTTTACATGTATGCTGGGAGTCCAAATCATGTTCTCTTGCTGACAGAGCAAGCACTTTAGTGATTAAGCCCTCTCCCCAATGCCTAATTAAGACTTTTAAAAGATTTCTAATGCTATTTCAACTTTTTAATTTATATTTTTACAACTTATTAGATTGGTGTTTTGTGACTCCTTGTAACATGAATTCCTAAATGGTCTTATAATTAAAAAAAACCCAGAAGTCTGATATTGGGATAAACTCTGAAAGATTAGAGAGACAAAGGAACAAGCCACTACCATGTCTTACCTCTAGGATTCCTCAGCCTGAAAAGGCTTTAGTTTTTGTCTCCTCATGCCTTATATACCTTTCTCTGCCCAGCCATCACTTCCTTCCTAGTGCTGGGATTAATGGTGTGTGTGCTTCCCAAATACTGGAATTAAAGGTGTGAGATCTCAAGTGCTGAGATTAAAGGTGTGTGCCACCACTGACTGGCTCTGTTTCTCTCCTAGACTGAGTTAATCTTATATGGTCCAGGTTTTGAACTCACAGAGATCCAGACAGATCTCCACCTCCCAAGTGCTAGGATTAAAGGTGTGTGCCACCACTGCCCTGCATCTATGTTTAATCTAGTGGCTTGTTCTGTTCTCTGATCTTCAGGCAAATTTTATTAGGGTACACAATATATCACCACAACTCCTAACAGTGGGAGCAGGTGTTTCCATTACTCTTTTGTCTGCTCTTGAGATTTCTTTCCTCCTATCGGGTTGCCAAGGTCCAACCTTGATAGGAGAGATTTTGCCTTGTCTTATTGGATCTCGTTTATCCTGCATGGCAGTCATCTCTTGAAGGCCTGCTCTTTTCTGAAGAGGAAATGGAGGGAAAGTGAATCTGAGAAGGAGGTGGGGAAGAGATAGGAGGAATCAAGGGGAAACTGTGGGTGGGGTGTGTTGTATAAGAAAAGAATCTATTTTCAATTTAAACAAAATTTCACCAAGACTCCATAGACAGAGGTAGTTTGTTTGCCAGGCATGCCGATGTACATCTGTAAACCAGGCACCTGGTAGACCGAGGCTAGAAGATCACAATTGAAGACCATCTTGAGCTATATAAAAAGACTCTGTCTAAAAACTTAAATAAAAAGAATTCCGTTTGAATATTGTTTTCCTTAAGCTTCTTTATTGACTTTTGGCATACATAATCTTTCTGCTGTAGTTTAAGGTTGAACTGGGAAGGCTGTATTGTCCCAACAATAAAGTGAGTGTCCTTTATGATCAGGAAACTATATTAAGTATTAGTAAGTCTTTTCTAAAGCATGTGCTTTCTAGGCCCATGTAATAAAATACCTTCTCCATCATCTTATTAAGTACCTGTAGGGAAATGTATTCATTATACAAAGGATATGAGGTGTTAGTGGTCACAATAATGATGATAACAAAGTACAATATTCACAGCAACTAATAGTTATTGCATGCCTATAGGTCAAAGCAACAACACTATACATGTTTTCACACTTAATCTTCACAATAAGCCTCCAAATTTGAACCTATTATCATCCTCATTTTGCAGACCAGCAAACCGAAGCACATAAGTAAGTTCCTGGTAATAGAACAGTGAGATTATCCATTGCCTTGGTTGGTCATTCTCTACCATTCCTAGGCCCTCAGACCCTTTATCACAGCAGCCACAGTAACCAATCACACACTGGGAAGTTTGAATTTTATGTTTTAAATGCATTATTAGCTCACAAGATGCATTTCTTAATTTATCAATTTAAATTTCTTTTGAAGCTTTTCATTAGCATTTGATATATGGCTTGTGAGTTATGTTCTTCAACTGTACCATAAATCGATGAGATATGTGTGTAGCATGAAAGTCATTGTCTTCATACTCCCGTCAAGCTCTGCACTTAAGTGTGTCTGCACATCCTCCTTCACTCGGTGCTGCAGGTACATGCTGATGCCTGAGAGGTTTGGTGCTAGAAACATGTGGAGTCTGTTCTAAGTATGGGAGTCATTCTTCCTACACGGGTATATCTTGTTACAGGTGTCCTCCAAGACTCCTTTCATTTTCGTCCATAGGCATTGAATCTGTCTCCCGGCCATATGTTCCTTCTTAGACCTGTGATTCTCTTACAGGGCATTTAACATTTTAATTCTTTTAAGGAATTTGAATTTTAAGATGACCATGTATCTCTTGGATCTTTTCACAGTTAATTTCTGGGTGTGCCTATAGAGATTCCCCATCAGAGTGGCCCCATGCCTGGAGAACAACCTGCATCTCCCAAGTGTTTCTGATCACTGATTGCAGATTCCTTACTAACTAAGGCTTATAGCAATTTCATTTTAGCCTGGGGTTTACAGATAGGACCTTGTGGAATTTAATGTATGCCAACATTGTGATTCTCAGAAACCCACTGCATCTATACATTATTCACTTCTAGATGGCAGCTGGTCTGTTTATGTGCAAGGCTGTGTGTGTGTCAGTTACTTTATAGGATCCCCTCAAAGATACGTGAAATTTGTTTCCAAGGTAGTTCTATGTCTCACAAATTTGACAATCATGAATTACCATCGTGTTGGGTGATGGAGAATTTCATTAAAGAGAATAAAATTACAGTCATGTAAATATCTACTTTATTTTTTGCTACATACACGTATAACTCCCTAAAACTGAACAGAAAAGAAAACCACCCAGAGGGCTTTACTTGAAAGGCTTTATTTTCATTTCATTACTGTCACTTGAAAGATTTTAATGAAGGCTTACAGCTCTTCAAAAGAAAGGCACCATCAGCATGAACTATAATTATTTTATGCTCTTTGCTTATATAATCATAACTCCCTGAGCCTGTGGTCGGTAGTTCTAGTGAACTTACATGAGACTAGTAGCCCCCTGGGCAGAAGGTTCATTGAACATTTAGCATAGTGCACTACCATTGAGGGAATTTTATCATTATGTCCCTGAACACATTTCAGACTAAGGTGGCTATTAGCACCAGGGAGATTTAATAAAGAAGGACTTCAGAGATGGGGAGGTACTTAACGCAACAAAGAGCTTGCACTCAAGCATGAGGACCTGAGTTTGTATCACCAGCACCTACATAAAAAGGTGGTGCAGTGTTGTGACTTTGTGATCCCAGCACTGGGTAGGTGGAGACAGGCAAATTCCTGGGTCCATTCAGTTGGAGACCCTGTCTCAAAAGAATAAGGATGGGAAGCAACTCAGGAACCCCAAGGTTGACCTCTAGGCTCCATATGCATATATACATACCACACACACACACACACACACACACACACACACACACACACACACACACATGCGCACTCAAGATTCCATATAACTGTGGCTTTTTCCAAGTTTTCTTCTGTTACTTTCATCTTTGCCTTTCCCTTCATCAACACTGGCATGTCTGCTCTATTACAAGAGCTGAAGGGCTTTCCAAGTGGGCCCTCCAGAGTAAAGATCTGTGAGCCAGAACTTACTGTTTGATGTCAATGGAACCTCCTTTCCTAAACAGCCAGATCTCCTCAGCCCTGGCCATAGATGTGACTACTGATCACCAGTCACCAAATACCACCATTAACCATTTCCTAAACCATTGCACAGAGACACCTTCTTATCTTGAGCAGACATCAGTGATGCAGGCTGTCCTCCAAAACAAACAAAATGAAACAAAAACCAATGCTTTGAGAAGGTTCTTCGTGGCTCTCAATGGAGGATTTTGCACATACACATTTGTTAAGTAACTCTGATGGCCTGACATCAAATTTTTAGTCTCCTACCCACTGATGTTATTATTGGTATTGTTAAATGATTTTGAGAGTATTACTTATTGCAGGAAACAAGTTGCTTCTTCATATGAGGAATTATCTTTATACTTGACCTCTTTTGTTTCTAAACAAAATAGATTTGTCAGTTTTCTTTTTCTGAAGAAATTGAGACATAAGAGAAATAGCTCTGTTGTAAAAATCTTTACTTATCACTCTTTTCTCATTTAATAATGCTATTCTCATGAACTACCATCTCAGGCTATTATTGTTTTTAATATGAATTCATAGACTATAAAAAATTCTAAAATTATATTTAACTCAGCAGTCCATAATATCCAATATTCTGGACCCTTTTCACCTAGCATTTCACTGACATGAGTAAACATCTTTCACTATTCTAAGAACAAATCCTGAAGAGGTCGCAAAAGACATGGCAGACTGTAGAGCTATAGGCTGATCTATGACACCACCACCTATGGGTGACTTCAGAAAGCATTAAACAGGTCAGTAGGTCACAGCACAGCCTTCTCAGAAGTTTGCTCATTTTCACACAGTGAATCCGAGACACCAGCTGTAAAAGCTGCAGCATCTGAGCTGTTCCATTCTTTATGGACACCTGTCACAAGCAAATTGGAAATCAGATATGTTCAGTGCCAAGTGTTTGTCTTCTCAGCTGGATTTTATAACGTGATGGCAGGCACCACATTCCACTCTTCTCTATTTCCCTTAATGTCTGAGGGGACCAGTCAGGTGCTTGTGTGGAACTAGAAGGAAAAGGTCATAAGACTAGGTGTAAAGAGAAGGATTTCAGAGTCTTACTCCACAGTTCTTATTGACCCCATAATATATTTATATTTTATTATATATACAATAATTTATTCCATAATATTTATCTCACATATATTTAACCTAGTCAATAATATAGTTGTATTTTTGCATATATAACTGACCCCACATTATATTTATATTATCTTATATTTATAACTTTCTGTATGAGTCTTGTACCCTGATTGCAGACTGGTTCTCCACAGCACATAGTCTAATACAGTTTATATTGTATAATCTCCTCCAAACACTCACAAGTTTCATGCTTGCATGAAGTCCAGAGTTCATGTCATGTTGTCCAAATCCTTCCATCACTGGCAGCTCTAATGATCTTTTTGGTCTCTCTGCTGTTATTTCTTTATTTTGAGGCCTGTTCCACTTCCTACAATATTAGTTGTATACAGGTCATTTACTAAAGGCCAACTCACAAGTTATCCATCAGGAGAATTCTCCTGCTCATTGCAAATATGCTATTAACCAGCTCCCAATTCCTTCATAGCATTACATACCAGACCCCACTGGCACCTGAGCTGCTTGTGTTTAGTATGGATATGTATTAGCAGTTCACCATTCTTATAGACTCCTAAGGAAAGTCTGCTTCTCATTCATCTCCAGTTTCTGTGCCCAGATTCCCAGCAGGTATTGTGCAGGGGGTAAACATTCAATGAATACTCACTTCCTGGAATGATGTATGAATAAATGAGCCAGTCACATTGGACCTGTATTTACCCACTGAAGGGGTTGAAGGAAAGGCTCCTTAATTTTCAAATTCTTGAATCTTCATTTACAGGGTTTGCAGAATCTAAGCTCCTGCAACTGGCTGCAAACTAGCTGAGGTCTTTTCATTATTTTCCAACAATTACACTTTATCTTGCTCCAGTAGCTTAAGCTGCTTTAAATGTTAATTTTGAAAAGGAGTCTTCTGGTCAGCCAAGAAAATGATGAGCAAATGTTTCCCATAGCATTAAAGCCATTACAAGTATTTGTTAGAGCCTCTGTGCTGGCATGGTAGGGCACTGACAAACACAGAGAGCCTGGTTTGTGTGGTGTACAGCCCACGCTCAGAGTTTGGGCCATTTGACAACTAATTAGCAACATCAGCTCATAGCAAGTGTCCATGCCAAAATCATTTCCAACAAAACTTGATGGAAAGCTTCCACTCTTGGAAGCCGAAGTTTGTAAATAGCCCTATCACTGAAGGCTTTAGCAGGAGAGTGGAGAGAAGAAAGCTATCACAGACAGGAAGCCTGGTACTGAGTGCCTGGTGTGGCAGAATGCAAATGTGCAATGCAAAAGTCAATGAATAAATAATACTAACCATGCAATTAACAGGCCCAAATTCATGTCCAAGACCTGCTGTGTGATCTTCGTGTCCTGCAGCTTCCTGAGTCCAGTGAGATAGGCTGAACTGAAAATATGCATGCAAAAGCATTTTGCATATTGTCTAATATTCTCAGGCAAACATTATTCTTATGAATTTTCCCAAAATTGTTCCACTCAACACTGAATTAAGAAATAAGAGAAAGAAGGCTGAAGTCAAATACATTCGGAAAAAAGTTTGAACACAGTAAGTTTCTGTGTTGATTTAGGTTTGCATATTAATAGTTTTAAATAACTTCACATTAATAAGCAATCCAACAAGCTAATTAATTTATTGAAAAGGCATTTTATTTTTTCTGTTTTTTATGTATCCATTCTCATTTTTGAATTTTTATTATTAATATTTAACAGAAATTATGTACAATGGAAAATACTTGGAAATTATTGTGAATTTTAAAATTACTTTTATATCTAATTGGAAATACCTAACAGGTGTGTGTAATGTACATTTAATAAATTCAAGACCACCTTACATTCATGGTATGCTTCACATTTGGTCAAGCTAGAAGAGGAAGCTTAAAGAATATAGCTTGGAGGAGAAGGACCATGTGAGGAAATAGGACCTGGAGGATGGTCTGAGCCTGGCAAACAGTCATGCAGGACAATGTGGATGTCAGGCCCTTAGAACCTTGACTTCACTGAAATTGAAAGAAAGGATCCCCTAATGTTGTTAGAGTCGATGGGAATTTATTTCATTCCTTGAGTGTCTGATGCTCTTAACATCTTCTTCACACCTTCTTAAACAGATTCTCAAATTAGTTGTAAGTTGGTCACACCCTGGTAAGAAAATCTGACTAAGATGAGTGGTATTAACATTCTTGATAGCCAGCATCACACACAGGATACTATATGTCTTCCAAAACAGCTCAGACAGCTCCAAGGGCCTGGACTTTTTGAACAAGGTGAATAATGCTAGCTGAAAGAATTTGATCTTGTATTTTCCATGACTAACTGGTGAGCAGATTTTCTTTCATTACAATAATTTATCACTTATAAGATTCCAGAGCCACACAGAGATTGTTGAATAATAGATGAAATTGTGCTGA
This sequence comes from Peromyscus melanophrys, assembly GCA_902168415.1. Lineage (NCBI taxonomy): Eukaryota > Metazoa > Chordata > Mammalia > Rodentia > Cricetidae > Peromyscus > Peromyscus melanophrys. The sequence goes on along the minus strand of CABHPR010148080.1, from coordinate 39,244 downwards.
ACCAAGTTTCTGCCCTAAGGAGTTTGCCATGTAGAGGTGTAAGTGGAATTATGTCGGACAAGCGTAACACCATCCAACCGCTTGTCATGTGTGTGTGTGTGTGTGTGTGTGTGTGTGTGTGTGTGTGTGTGTGT
>CABHPR010148080.1:20131-39100 GCA_902168415.1 Peromyscus melanophrys | reverse complement strand
GTGTGTGTGTGTGTGTGTGTGTGTGTGTGTGTGTGTGTGTGTGTGTGAAAGAGAGAGAGAGAAAGAGAGAGAGAGATCACAAAACAGATATAGATGCAAAAGACAGAGATAGGGAGTATAATGGCAGAAATGTAAGAGAGGAAATGAGAAACAAGAGATTCATTTAACACACTATGGAATAGCAAACTGTCCTACCAATTTAGCACATATTGAAAGCAACAGTGTGACACAACCTAGTAGGAGTGCAAAGAATTCAGAAAATACTAAGGAAGATCCATTTTCCCATAACATAACCCTGTGTCTAGGAGTCTTGAATACCACTGAGTTCATACACTCACCAATAAATGTAAATGACAGAGTCCTGCCAGCAAATGCTTGAACAGTACTTAGTAAAAATGGAACACTGGCTAGAAGTAAAGGTACATTTTCAGGAGAAAGTAATAAGATAAGACAAGCAAATGCCAAGTAGCAGCATCTCTGTCAGTTCCTTATGAAAAGTCCTCAATGCACAATGGGGAGTAGTTTGAAGCTACTTCTCACTGTTTAAGTACTCTTCCTTGGTGTTGTCACCCCCACCACTCAGAAAGACATTTGAACCCCAAGCTTCACTCCTACTCAGCCCACTGCATCCATCAAGGACACAGAGGCCATGAGCTCCTTAAAATCAGGCTTCTCTCCAGATTCTCAACCCAATCAGGAAACTGAAAAGTCTTCTTTGGAAGAGCCACAAAATATATGGTCTATCAGTAAAGTGCTTGTCTGCAACCAGGAAACTGAGTTCCACTCAGAACCCATTTAAAGAAAAATCTGAACATTGTGATGAGTATGTGTAATCCAAAACCAGAGAGGATGGTTCAAGTAGATCCCTGGGGCTCTCCGGTCTCTAGCCAGTCAGCCTAGCCTATTTGGTGAGTTTCAGGCTAATGCAAGAACCTGTGTAAAAAAACAAAATGGATTAAATTTGAGTAATGACACCTCAGGTTGCCTTCTGATCTGCACACACAGATACACATGTACTCAAACACACATGCACATATATATATATATATAAGAAAAATAGCTGATACTGATAGCTGTCTGCTGATACTGATAAAAATAAAAATAGCTGATAACAAAGATAACACAGTACTATCACTGTATGCCATAAATAACCAAGACTAACTTAACTGATAATTAAAAGGTTGCTGCCTTCCACCAATATGTTTACTTTCCTCTACCCTCAGCTCCTAGTAACCTCATATCTAGTCTCTGTCTTTATTATTAGTTCACTATTTTACCAATTTATGAGCTCACTAAATACAAAGACTACAACAAAACCAGAAACTTTACCAAAGCTCATAGACTTTCCATAAAATATTTTAGTCCCTGTACTAGTGACCATTTGGGAATCAAGAGTTACCAGACAATTGGATATCTCCCACATGGAAAGAAGCCATAAAATGTGCCTCTAGGGTATAGAATGGAGATTGATGCTTTATTTGTATGCATTAATTTTTTTAAATAAAGCCATGTGAATATGCTAAGTATTATAAAAATAAGTTTTGATTTTAAAAATCACCATGAATACATCATATAAGAAGAAACAACACTATGAAGTAAACTTCAAAATATGAGACATTGTCTTAAGCCTATTGCTCCCATACATAATTAAAGTTGAATTCCTGGTAGTAATTGTTATTCTCAAGTTGCTCATTTATTTAGATAGGTCCTTAGATAGCTAGAATATAAAAAAAAAAAACAGCACTATCCATAAACTGTTGCAGAACTGATGTCCTAAGCATTATGTATACTGTCCCTCATACAACCTGGAAAGTAGCTAAGGACACTGGAGTTAAATGAAGGCTACTTACTAGGCTCCGATGTGAAATAAGCATTAGAGGCAGGCATCACACAGGTTGTCTGCCAAGCCCCAAAGCCCACACTTTGACACCTCTGCTTTCTGTCTCCATCTCTCTCTAGGCCCTTCTGTAGGACCATTTTCTGAATTCAGACTGTAGAATGAGATGTGGCGACAAGGTCAGACCTCAGCTCGCTGGCTGATGAGAATGTCTTCTTAGCCTTAGAGATAAGCACATAGGATGGAATTTGGGAAGCTCTCAGCCTGATGGTAGACCATCCACGAGTGTTGACAGAACTGGAAAAGCCAGCAGAGACCAAAACAAAATGATTTGATTGATATATTAGTGATTCATTCTCTCACAAGTTAGCAATGATTAAAAATGGCTACCGCCCTTCCTTTTAAAATGGCCCAGAATTCAGAACTTGGGAAGCTGTCATATCTATATAAAAGGAATATGGTAGAGACAATAAGATGTATGAGATTAGATTATAAGATTATACAAGTAATTGAAATAAATGAAATTTCTGTTTATGTTAAAACTATCTTAAGATAAATAACTTCACATCACTTTGGGTTAAGTTTTGTGACTAGAGAGTTTTGCAAATTACACTGAGTATTCAAGTGTTTTTAAATGTGAACAAGAGATTATAGACCTACAATTCTGCTTAACATTCTGTGCCTGAAGCTCACAGAGATCCTCAATACCACCCACATCTTTGACCCCTGAACTTTCCAACTGCTTGCTGCCTGTCTGATTTTGCTTTCCCAGTGTCTTGGTCATATTACCTATTAATTAATTTGAATTTTGTACATAAATGGCAAACTCCCAGATGTGTTCTTTCATTTTTCAGAGTTGTAAATATCTAGCCACCATGGACATGTTTTATTCCTATATGAATCTAGACAGACAGACGACATTTTTCTTCAGGTACAAAGCTGATCCAGGAACACCATAGAGTTCTCAATTTTTTCAAATGAATTTTATTCCACATTTTGTGCATTGAGGCCTCAGTCAAACTTACAAACCCAGCTAAACACTCATTCCTCTACTTATTTCAGTTCTGTTCTTAACAGCCTCCTCCTATTTCTATGGGTTTCTCAAGTAGTGTAGGAGTCCGTCTTTCATCCCCCGCACCCTTGGAAATGCCTTTTCTCCATAGTTCAGTGCTTACTAATCATTAAAACCAAGATATCTTTAGAGACTCAGGCTCATGCCCCTGAGTTGAGGTGTCCTGGGCTGGGTGTTGATGAACCAGCAGAAGTTTCCCAGGACAGATGATGAGAAGACCATCTTGGCAGGCAGAACAGTGGACACAGAGAGTCACTGAGGAAACAGTACACCTACAGGAAGAAGAAGAGAGATAAGCATGTAAGAGATACAATAGCATTGAAACCATGTTTTATATGTCAGGCCAAAAAAATGTCTGGAACTTACCAGAATGTGCTATCAGTCCTGACTATACTATTAATCAGCTTTGCCCTCTAAAGGTAGTTTGATCTTCTAACAAAAGATAACCTTAAAGGCTCCCTAAGAAGGAGCCCATTTGGCAAACCACCTGGTCTATTTAGCCTCCTATTGGGACCTTGCCCAGAGTTGGCTCCATATGTCACCTATCCCCAGAGAGCTGAGGAAGAGCCCCTGAGAATCCTTTGAGATTAGGATCAACCATCCTAGTAGCTCTGGCCTGGATACGAGCATGTAAAGCAAATTAAAGCCTCTGAGACATTGGCTGGGAATGCTGATCTCAGAGACACAGAGAAATTTGAAGGGTAACCACTCTCTAGGAACATAAATGCTCAGAAGAGATGATGAGCCTGACATTTCAGAGTAGCATTGACCATCTCTTGCAACTACAGAAATGACCACACTGTGAGCCTCAGCAGCTTTCCCAAATGCACACTACCACTGTGTGTTCCACTCTAGTGCCTCTTTGCCTGCCCACCAGGGTTATTTCACATTCAGTGACTTGCTGTCTGACCAAAGCTCCCAACATAACTAACTAGATTTTTAAATTCTCTTCATGATTTCTTTCTCCTATCTCCACATTCTTCTCAAATGGTTGAAGCCATGCTTGAAGCCAGTCACTCCCTCTGCTTTCTGCTACTAGGAGATATGATAAGAGAAGGGAACCCATCTCTGATCCCTCCACCAATGCTGTTTGTTTATCCTGCTGGGCAAGCCTTGACACCAAACCTTTACACACCTAAACACTCCCTATTATCCTGTGCCCAGTAGGGCAGTGTGAGAGCAGAGGATTATCGGCTCTTTCTAGGACTTCTCTTTGAATTAAATGTACTGATACAGTGCTAAGTGACCACTGTGTCACCTCAGTCACAGTGAGCCATTGGAGGCACCCTTCCTTCTTCAGGGCAAAGGTTTCGTTGGGTCCCATGTTCTCTGACTCCACTGAATCTGAAAAGGGTACTCAGAGCCCTGCTCATTTCTCTAGGGCAAGCAGGGAGGATAACTTTAGTACCAAAGCCATCTAACCATAATAAGGAGTTGAACGAGAAGCCTTTGACACTTGAGTTTGTGTGTAAGAGCACAGTTCTTGATGTGAATGCAAAGGGAGGAGACAACAGAGGTTCTGTCCAGCTCTAACCAGTATCTGGAAAACGAGGAGTGTTTTAAGAGTAGAGGCAAGAAAGGAAGACCTCCACTCCCAGTGGAGGAGTCAGGCTTGGGATTCATGAATTACATTCCCATTTTACTCGACCCTTGTCCCTCCACACCTGAAAACAATTCTAGGGTCTCTCAGCAGGGGAAACAAGCTTGAGATTCGTAATCTCAATAAAGCCTCTGAAAATGCAGAATCTGCATTTCTTTTATATAAATAGTTCCCAAACTTTATCATCCACAAGGAGTGCTAAGAGGGGTTTAATTTTTCCAGAATCAGCGGGTGTATAAAAGTGAGTTGCTGTCCTCCAGTTAGAGATACCTAAAGAACACTCAGTCATCTTTGAGTTTTAGAACCAATTTTATAGAAAATATGAGGTTTCATGTCTGCTTGGGACTCAGCCATAAGAAAAGGATCATGGGAAAGGAAAATAATGAAGCTCTTCAATGTGATGAATAAATATAACCAAATTCTAAGAGCTACCTTCTACGGGTGTCAGCTGAGGCTCCATATCATAGCTTTTTTAGTCTGGAGAACATCCTGTATTGAGTCAATAGGAAATTATTTAGGAGTAGGGAATAAACATTCATGCTAGGTAGGCTAAGAGCTACCATTTCTGTCTCTCATTCTTTCCATCTATCTCTATCTCTATCTCTTCCTCTCCATCTCTTTTGCATATGTGCAGAAATGTAAATACACACACATATGTATATATACACATGTATTCACACAAATACAACTTCATATTTCATTTTCATGTCTTGGGATGGATGCTAAGTTTCTTCACAATTCTGACTGCTTGACTCTTTTGAATATTCTTTTTTGGGACCTTTCCAAATGTCTTGGCACAATAGTCAGTGCAGAGCTGGGCCATCAGTGCATGACCAGACAAGCACAGAGCCCATCATACACAAATAGAACTATCATTTTCACATAAACACACACACACACACACACACACACACACACAGTGACTGCCAGACCTCTAAGTTAAGTCTTAAGTGTCAAAAGGAAGATGGGCAAGAGAAAGAAAATGAAAAGAAGAAAAGCAGGAAATTGGAAGAGAATGAAGAAATAGCCTTGGGAGGTTCTTGGACCAGCAGCTACTTTTCTTTTTATCTTTCTTCATGCTTGAAGGTCATTTTCACCACTTCCTTATATCCAGGAACAGGGACTCACTCTTTCAACAGAGCCTGTTCTATACTCACAGAATTAATTGTGCCCTTGTCAGATTCTAACATTGAGAAAACCTCTTTCTCTCTGCATCCTAGACCACAGCTCCTAGGTAGGCCTGCCTTGTGCAGATAGCCGTAGCAAAATTGCACATTTGTTTTGTTTTGTTTTCAAGACAGGATTTCTCTGTATAACAGCCCTGGCCATCTGGGAACTAGCTCTGTTCCCAGGCTGGCCTCAAACCCAGAGATTTGTCTGCCTCTGCCTTCCAAGTGCTGGGATTAAAGGCATGTGCCAGCCACCACACCCCACTTAAAATTGCACATTTTTAAGTAACTGAGAACAGATTCTCCCTTATTCACATTCCCCATGCTCCTCTTGAGTTTCTTGAGTCTGGCACGCAATATTTCAGCAGTTGATTCTCCTTCTTGGGTTGATTCCTTAAAGTATCAGTCTATCTCTTAGAATATGTTGACATAACTAAACACAATTTTCTATCTTCTAAACTTCAAGTCTAGCAAGGTGAGTACATCAGCATAACCTACATGCTTCTTGGAAGTACAATTCTCAGGTACCATCTCTTCTCAAACAGGAAGCCATATCTAGGGATGGGCAGAACAGGAATCTGCACGCTTGCCACCTCTAGGGGACCCTTGAGCCTCTAATTTTGAGAAGTAGCAACACAATCAAGACAGAGGCTTCAAACACACTTCAGAATGTGTATTTTTTTTCACAAATTCACTCTCAATTTGCATATCCATTCAATGAATCTCTTTCTCCATACTGTTCTAGATCATCTGCTAAACACACCAAGCCTTTTCCTATGACCTTGTGTCAAAACTGATCTCACACATCTGTTACCTTCACAGTTGATCTTCAATCCACACGCATATGCACACATGCCACACCACAAAAACCAAGTAACAACATAAATGTCTAAACAAGTTTTCATAGAATCCCGTCAGAAATCTAACCTCTGTCATGATCATTACTCCTGTTGAGACAGTGACTTTCAAATACATGTCCTTTTTTAAAATTTGTATCCAAGAGTAGCCCAAAGAGTCATACATTTGTGATAAAACTCAGTCCTCTAGTTTTTCAGAATTCTGAAGCCTCACCAGTTCCTTTTTTAACCAAGGAAACACTTAGAGGGTTCTAAAGGACCCCAGATTTACAAGGAACCTTGTTAATAGATTAGCATCTTCGTGCCAGAAACTTGGTTTTTTGGCTTTTTAAGGTTTTTTAGGTTAAAGGAAAAAAAAAATTGTTCAAAGCAAACTAATTTTACATCCACATTATCTGTAAACAAGAAATGAGATGAGACCCTTTGGTAGCAGAATGAGCATACAATAGTTATATAAATTTTAGCCAGAAACAAGACAATAATCTTTTGAGTGACCCAAAATAGAAAATTTGCAATTTCCCATTATAATTGAATATACTTTTACAGACTTCATTTTGTTTTGAAAATGAATTCTTCCACAAAGTAGAAGCTCTGGTTAATTTAAATTATAATTAAAAGCAACGTTAGCTTATATATTGATTTCATTACATTATATTTTATTTCTGTCTACTGTTTCAAATTTTAACAAGTTAATAAAGAAGACTTTTATGTATTCCTTTATACTACCTACAAACTCAAGATAATTTTTGAATGAAAATCACATTGGTGCAACATAAGTTTTTTTTCCCTCCTACTACAATAGTGGGAGCATTGTTCAACTTACATTAAATTCTCAAGAAGCCTGGAATCCATTACTTTCTTAGGAAAGATTTCATTTTTCTGTGATTTTTTTCCCAGGTAAAATCAATTCTAGTTTTATTCAAAAGAGAAAAGCCCAGAGCAAGTTCTTGTCATTCCATGAGGGAGGAAGGAGAGTGACTCTCCTGGGTGAGGTCACACAAACACAGATAAGTGACCAAAATAAGGGCTCTGTGTTACAATGTCCAGTCATATGGATCTTCTTGCACAAGGGCTTCTTTGCTTGCTTGAAGTAAAATCTAATATATCAGAAAATATGAGCTGAGGGCTAGGGAGATATCTAAGTAAAGCGTTTTCATTGAAAGCACCAGGACCTGAATTAAATCCCCAAAACCCATGTACAAAAAATATATATAACGAAGGGGAGCATGGTGGTGTTCACTTGTAATCCCAAAATTGGCAAAGAAGAGATGGGCAGGTTCTTGGGAATCACTGGCCAGCCAGCCTAGCCTACTTGAGGAGTTCTGGGTCAGGTAAAGTCTCTGTCTGAAAAAAAAAATTAAGGGGGGTGGTGCAGTACCTGAGGAACAATAACCTAGATTGTCTTCTTTCCTACACGCACACATGCACACATGCACACATACACATATGTGTACTACCATACACGTAAACACACACACACAAGAGAAAAAGAGAATGTGAACTGAGCCATCAATTGCTGTGGGATGTCTTTCTGTATGCTGTGAAAATGTCTTGCTCTGATTGGTTGATAAATAAAGCTGCATTGACCTATGACAGGGCAGGATAAGGTTAGGTGGTACATTCAAACTAAAGACAAGATGAAGAAGGGTGGAGTGGGGGAGACTCCAGCCCACCACCCAAGGAGCAACAAGATGCCTGCAGATTGGTAACACCATGACCACATGGCAACATATAGATTAATAGAAATGAGCTAAATTATAAGAGCTAGCTAGCAAGAAGGCCACACAGTTGTAAATAATATAAGCCTCTGTGTGTTTACTTGGGACCAAGCTGCTGAGGGATGCTGGTGGGAGAGATTCATCCCAACCATGGGGCTGGGCAGGACTGGAGAAACTTCCGGCTACAATCACTAACCATCTTCTCAACTTTCCTTAGTTTTTTAAATCTAAGACTTAGGTACTCTTAGCCAAGTTACCAGCATCCATTTACCTAGTATTCACCTATGTCTTGTTGTTCTAGTAGTTGGGTTCTATGTCTCCAAACTCAGACCCTCAGGTTTTCATAACAAGTTATTTACTCACTGAGCCACCACCCTAGCAGATATGCACAGGTTTTTGAATGAATTTAAATCTTCAGTTTCTGAGTAAATTACACAAAGCATGTCTGATAACATACAACAAAGGCACATTTAGTTTGGCTAGAAGTCATCAAGCTATCTTTCAAAGTTTCTGGGTCCTTTTACATTTCTACTAGCTACAATTGAGAGTTTCAAGAAGCCAGAGATCCATTATCTGCTTAGGAGAAGTTTAGTTTTCTCCATATTCTCACCTGTATTTGATGATGTTGCTATTGTGAGTTTTGTTGATTCTAGTAGATGGAAGAAATATATATTTTTAAGAACTTCATACATGAGCATTGAAACTTCATCACTTCTGCTCCTCCTACCCCATGTCAACTCTTCCTGTGATGCCACTCCCTTCCAAATTCATATCCTCTTCTTTATTATTTTCACACACACACACACACACACACACACACACACACACACACACACACAGTCTAATGTGTCAATTTAGCATTACCTGTGTGTACATATGCACATGTGTTGAGAGATAGCTACTTGGGATCAGACAACCTATGAGGGAGCTCATCCCTGGAGAAAACTGATTATTTTTCTCTTAACATCCACTGACCACATACTGTTCTTCATCTAGGGGATGGGATTTTGTAGGATTTCCTCTGTCCATGTTGCCATGTCAACCTGTGTTGTCATTATGCAGGTCTTCTTCAGGCAATTATATTGCTGCAATTGGTGCAGTTTCAAAATCATGTCTAGAGGACACTATCAAATGCAAGCTCCATGGTTCTCTGGCTCTTACAATCTTTCTGAAATAGTCCATAATCATTAATTGTAGTGGTTGCATTGAAGACATATCGTTTGGGATTGGGCACCCTCACAATCACTTGTTCCCTGTATTTTGACCAGTTTCTAGATCCTGCTAATAGTCTCCAAACTACTGAAAAGAAGAAGTTTTTGATGAAACATGAAAGCTACACTTATCTGGATGTCTAAGGATAAGTATTTAGAATGTAGCAGAAAAATATGTTATTGATGTTTTAAATTTGTTTTTCCCCAGGAAGCTTCCTATATTTTTCATTTGTGTGTCTTTGGTGAGGTATTGGTTAAAGTTTTTCAACCCATTTTTAGTTGTTTTCTTTTTGTCAAATTTTTGCTCTTCCCACATTTTGGATAACAGTCCTTTATCTAATATCTCCTTTGCAAATATTTTCTTCCAGGCTATGGAAGAATTTATCATTTTCTTGATATCACATTTGCTTTCCCAGAGTAGAAAGTTTTGATTATGATGGGGTCTAGCTTATCAGCTTATCAGTAGTGTTTCATACTTCTGATGTATTTAAAAATGCATCACTATACCTAATATCATCTAGAGTATTTCCTATGTTATCTTGTAGGAGTTTCATATTTTCACATCTTGGGTTTGGAATTCACTGGAGATGTTTTTGTGGAGTTACAACATCCCTGCCTAGAGTAATTGTATCTGTGCACATACCTTGTTCCACCACATTTGTCTAAGATCAGTTGACTATATCTGTGCATGACTACTTCTAGCCCCTCTGATCTATTCCTTGTATCTAGCATGACACTGTGCCAACACCACACTGTCTTGGTTACTGTAGCTTTAGAGTCAGTATCCAAGTTGAGTATTGCTCGTTTTCTGACTTTTTCCTTCAACGTCATATTGGCTAGTCTGGGTTTTATGACTCTTCATATGAGCTGTAGACTCCAACAACTTACTGGGACTTGATTGTGATTATGTTGAATCTAGAGATCAAGTCAAGAAGAAATAATACCTTAGCTGTATTGTGTTTCCCTGCCCACAGATAGAGAACATCTATCTTTCATCCATGTAGTTATTTCACATTTTATCAGTTTTCTGGTTTTCCTTGTATCATTTTGTTAGATTTATACACAAGTATTTCACTTTGAAGGGTGCCCTGTGTTCCTTTTGGGCTTCATTTTTCATCACAGAAAGTCCCTTTCTTTCTTTGGGCCTATGTGATTTTTATCTCCAAAACATTGCTATATATATCACAGAGGGCTGTTGCAAAGACCAAATCATAAATCAAATTTGAAAGTACTTTGTAAAATGCAAAGCTCTATGGATGTTCACAATCGTATTCATATGAAAGGTCTTGTCAGTTTGTAGAATTCTTTGACCATTTGTACGATGCTGATACCCATGTTTCTATCTTACTGTGTGGGATTTTTCACAAATCTCCTGAGAGGCAAAATTTTGGAAGCATTTAATATCAAAATGTGTCCTCTGTGGAAGAAAGCTTCTTCAAATGTTATCTATGACGTGAAGTGACAGTTTGTTACAATCCTGGGTGAGTGTTCATTCCTGTGTCAGAGCATAACTAGACAATCACTTTATGATGATAGATTGAATCCCACAACAACCAGGAGAAATGATGCTGCTCGTACAAAGTACAGCCTGGAGAATTGGGTTGCTGGTTTAGTGGCAGAGTCCTTGCCAAGCCTGCACAAGGCTTTGGATTCAATCCTGAGGAAAGAAAAGGAAACAAATAGAGTATAACAATAAGAATGTCTTAAAATTCATAAGGAATCAAAATATTAACTATATAAAATACTTATAAAACACATAATTCTTTTTAATAAATACAATTTTAATGAACTTCCATTATTCAGTCTGACAGTGCTTCTTCCAAAAGCCAAAGACCATCTAACAAAAATTCCCAACACCAAGCATAAGAAGCCCTTTGAACTGTTGGTTAGGGCTGTCTAGGAGACCCCCAAAACATATAGCCTATGGCTATTACCTTTTGTTACATACCCACCCAGAGGTCGAAGGTAAGTCCCTATTGTTGAAAATGCAGAAGCAGAATCCAGGGGCTCCTGAGCTAGAACTAAACTGAAGGCCTCCTCCATGAGGAGTAGCTTTCATGATACCCGAAGGCACCATGTAAGCTTCCAAAGGAGGCAGACAACCAACAGTTCTACCCAGCTATAAAGTCTGTGAACCACATCAATGAACAGTATGACATAATTACCCTAAAGGTTCAGTAGTGGCACATATACTTTGGTAGTAACCAATAGCTCTCTAATTGGATTTAAGGCCCACTCAGTAAGAGTGAAACCATGTCTGGTACTGGAAACCTAGCTAATTACTCAGTGCTAGTAAATTCGTGGAACACTCCCACACCTAAGGCTCAAGGAACATTGTGGAGGAAGAGGTGGAAAGACTATAAGAGCAAGAAGATAAGGGAATTTGATATGAAATTGTGTCTCCTAGCAATGTCAAATGCCGTGCCCATAAAGATTCATGAACATGGCCGTCCAAACAAGTGCTGAACAGGTAGGACACCAATAGACATGCCAAAGTAGACCATAAAAAGCACACCAATTGGTTAGCCAATATCAAATGGTCATCCATGAAAACACACATACAAGTAATATTTTACAGATTGAGTTAGGAATGAATATGTACATACACACACACATATATGTGTAATAATAATTAATAAAAAAGGCCACTAACTTGAAAAAGAGAGGAAAGGGGTACATGAGTTTGGAGGGAGGAAGGAGAAGGGAAAAATGTTATTATAGTATTATCTCAAAAAAATTAAAGATTAAAAATAATGGAGTGATTACCTATGTAAGTATAGATGAGCTATAGTCTCAGTCCACAGGGAGAATCCTTTCAAAGGCAAGCCCATGAGTAACCCTTATCATAGTTCAACAGACTGGTAAGGTTCTTGCAGTAATGAGGTTAGATCTGAGACATCATCAAAACCGGATGTGAAAGAGAATTATGATGAATATTGCAACATCATTTAATTAATGCTAATCAATATGATTAATATGTTTCTCTGTAAGATGGAGCCCTTGAAAATCTTAAAAACAATAGAAATGGAATCAGCCTATAGAAATTCCCATCTACATCATGGTGGAGGGTTGGACTGTGGAGTCTCTTGGGTAGACCGTTAATTCAAGCTTTAAGAAATCATTGGCTAACCAATTGATGTGCTCATCCCTGGAGAAGACTATTTCTGCAGATCTCAGGATTCCTTAATTGGTTATATTTCTTAGTGTAAGGTTGAATCCTTATGAGCTGTCCCTTATCCACACTTGGACATTTCATAATGTAAATGTATACACACACACACACACACACACACACACACACACACACACACACACGTCAACATGTGACTGAGCTCAGAAACAGTACACATGTACACAAAAGTGTACATGACTAAAGCCAGCTCTCAGAGACAGAATTTATACTTATTTATTGATTGGTTGCTTAGTTACTTGATTGATTGATTGATGTGTGTGTGTGTGTGTGTGTGTGTGTGTGTGTGTGTGTGTGTGTGAATGTCAAAGGATAATTTGCAGGAGTCAGTAACAACAATTAATTTTAAAAGAGGTCATGAATTTGAAAGAGAGCAAGGAGGGGTATATTGAATAGTTTGGACAGAGGAACAAGAAGGAGAAAATAATGTAACTATGGTATAATCTCAGCAAATAAAATAAATTTTAAAAATAAAATAGTAAAATGTCATTGAGTGATGATATCACTTGATACACTCACTGCTTTCAAAAGTTTGTGATGAGTACTTATAACAGAAGTCATAGTAACTTCATAACTGTTAATGCCAGCAATTCCATATAAAAAATGGGTAACATATCAAGAAAAATACAGGAGTTTTTTTCTTTTTAAATGTGTGTGTGTGTGTGTGTGTGTGTGTGTGCGTGTGCATGGATGACCATTTGTATGCATAATTTGAGTGCACACCTATAGGCAGGCCACCCCTTGTCAGTCCTCACTTACTTGAGACAGGGTCTCTGGTTGTTCACAGCATACACTAAACTCACCGACCCATGAGCTTCTGCAGATTCTTCTGTCATACTGAAGGATACCTGGGATAACAGATGTGTGCTACCTTGTCCAACTTTACATGAGCTCTGGGGATCCAACTTGGGTCCTCACACTTGCACTGCAGATACTCTAGCCTCTGAGCCAGAGTCCCTAGGCACTGATATTTAATTCTATTATCATTTATCAATTACAGTTCCTGCATGTGATCTAATTTCTGAGGTATTTAAGTTCCTCACAGAGAACCAACATATCTAGAGGTGTGGGGTACAATCAGGGCAGCAAAAGATTTTACTTTGTAGTGGAGTCCACCTTGGGGAGGGTAAGTGACATGAAAGCCCCTGGCTGAGGCTAACACTAATGTGGAGCTCCTGACCCAGCTCCCATTCCGCAAGACTGTATGAGTTCGCACTGCAGCTGAATTTACTGGGACACGGACAAGCAGTGAGATAGTAGTTTCTTTCTGTCCCAAGGTGCTCATCTACCACTTAATCCATTTGTGCATCTCATCCATCATGTAAATGAAACATGGAACAGCCCCAAGTTTCAAGAGGCTGTTAGCCCTCGACAGCGAGTAGTTCAGAATTGATTAGATTAAGAAGGTCTGCTCGGACCTCAATTCAAGTGCTGTTTGTGCAGCTTAAGTGCCAAGTGAGAGGAGGAGGAGAGACCTCAACAGTAGCAGCAGCAGCATCCAACTTGGAGGCACTAAAACAGTGAAATGGGGCTTGTCATGCATGAGCAGCTAAGCTCAGATTAGCTATTCAGAACCTTCCTCTTCTCTCTCTCCATACATAGACATATATATACACATCTAAATGTGTATATATATGTGTATATATATATACTTATATGCACACATATGGACTCTCACATACTATGTGCAATGTGCGTATATTTTTCTACATATCTTGATCTATATAGAAGCAAAAATCTATATATATATATGCATACACATTAGCTTATTTAATATTCAGGAAAAAATAATCCCATCTGATAAATGTTAAAAAAAAATTGCTCGCCGGGCGTTGGTGGCGCACGCCTTTAATCCCAGCACTCGGGAGGCAGAGCCAGGCGGATCTCTGTGAGTTCGAGGCCAGCCTGGGCTACCAAGTGAGCTCCAGGAAAGGCGCAAAGCTACAGAGAAACCCTGTCTCGAAAAACCAAAAAAAAAAAAATTGCTCAAAAATTACCCCTGCATGCAATAGATGTCATCATTATTTCATTTGGAGCTTTGTATTGAAGGTAATTAGCTAGCCCCATGTCCTCACTAACATTAAGGGGAACCAGGTGAGGGATCCAAGCTGGTTGTTTCAAGAATTGTGCTGTTGTCTTGTCTTCTGGTTTCAGAGGGAAGCCTATGTGGCTTCCCAGATCCCTATACTCAGAAGGAATGTTTAATATCCATGGACAAGTGAGTGGCAACGAATTGGCATGTGTATTCAATGAGCTTGTGTGTGTACAACCCATCTATACTTCACAAAAAGAAGTCACATGAGAACTTTAGGCAGATCTGACCTAACTTCATAAAGGGTTTCTTCTACACCTAGACATTATTTGGGGACTGCTAGCTCCATGATAACTCTAAAAGCCCAAGCTGTTTTGTCTCTTTCTACTGTGAATTAATGAAGGCATGGGTAGCTTTAAGGATCTTCTCACCATGCAAACCACAGGTTGAGCTCCTTGGAATATACCTAAATGGATTGGAAATTTGTATCCACAAAACAAAAACTTTCCAGGCATATTTATGGTGGCTTTATTCATAATAACCAAAATTCAGATGTAACATCTTCTTCAGTCGGTGGGTGAATTAATAAGTAAACTAAGATATATGCAGTCAATGAAATGTTACTCCCATCTAAAAAGAATTGAAACTTAAGTCAGGGAAACACATGGAAGAAATTGAAATTTGCATCATTAAAGAAGTCAAATTTTAAAACATACATTGGATATAATTATACCTAAATGACAGTATACAATAGGTAAAACCATAGAACCAATTAAAAGGGTTAAGGAAAGGTAGAAATCAGCAACAGGAGAGCAAAACATGTTTATAGATGTGAGATCATTCTGTCTGGTATGACAATGGTGGGAATTTATTATAAATTTGTCTAAACCCATAAAGTGTGAGTGCTGAGGCAACTGTGAACTCTGGGTGATGATAGTGTGTCAATGTTACTAATTGCGACAAACACACCATTCTCCTGGGGACACAGTGAAGTCAAGAGGTATGAGGGAACTCTGAACAAATCAATTTTGCTTTAACCTAAAACTGACCTAAGAAGCAGATTAAAATAATAAAGGAGTTAAGACAAGCTTCCTCACCTCCTATGAAGAGATATCTACTGATTAACACACCATACAGTTTAAACAATTGCAAGGAGCTAGTCTACATGAGATCAGTTCTACTCTGGACCATTTGCTTGTTAGTCTCATCCACCTAACTGCAAATCCTTAGAGAGTGGAAACTGATTTTGTAAATATGATATGATCTATGGCTGTTCAGCAATCAGAGAAGATTTCAAAGGTGAGTCAATTACAGAAATCCAGAAAATGGTTAAAGATCTCATTAAATATGGGAGGCCAGATTTTGCCTTTCCTTGTGCTTACAAGATAAACTTACCTGATTAACTCTGCTTGCACTCACTTGAAATTTTACTTTTTCTGAAGTATTTCTGATTTATGTAGATAAGTGTAGTGCTGGGTAACTGTACTTCAGTGCTGTTGTGATACCCAGTTGGAGTGTATCTGAGAGTCCTCTTCTTGGTCTCTATCAAATATAAATCCCAAAAGAATCTCTGTTGTTCTGGTGTACAGTGCCTTGCTTGGCAGCTGAACAGAAACGTCTCAAATCATAGTAAACAATTTTCTTCACTGTACCAAAATGATGATTAACTTGGAGTCACACATATACTATAATTTCCTCTATTTTCGTCTTTCTTTAATAAAATGCAGAAATGACATGAACCAACTGCAAAAAATAGATGTGTTGCTGGGCTTCCCAAAGCTGTAATCTGAGGAAATTAGTTGTGCGTTCTCTTTATTATTTGGTCTTTTAAGACTCTGAATCTGGTGGGAAATGCATTTCAAGAATATATTTGCTCTGTGTGGTTATGGAGTGCCTCATTCTGCCTGACTCATACTGAGAACTAAGAGGAAAGGGTGTCCTACAGGGTTCCTGGAAGTTGGGGCTCAAAGTCAAGGTAAATTGAGGCAAGACAGACAAGTTCATGTCTCAGGTGTCTATCTTTTGCTATCCTATTCTTGGCTCTCAACAATTTGACTTACTCAGAGATCTCAGGACTGCTTCCACCTACTTCAATATTTTCTGCCTTTGTCTGCCTACACTCTGCTAGAGAATTTTGCCCATGTCATCAACTTTGGCCAGCCTGATGAGGGTGTCTTCTCAGCCTGAGTATGAAGCACCATTTTCCCCAATGATCTTGACCAGAAAGTATGTGTGTGGTGGTAGGAGGGGTGCTTATGTCTGTATGTATTTTTGTGTATGTATCTATATGTGGTATGTGTGTGTTTACATGTATGGGTGTGCATAGAATGTAGTATGTAGTCTGTATATGGCATGTGTGTCTATGTGTATGACTGTGTGGGTGTTTCCTTCTCTTTCCCTGTGTCACCATATATATACATGTCTCTATGTACAGCTGTGTATGTGTGTGTAGAAAAATAATATGATACAAAGAAAGTGTGTGCATCTTGAGGAAAGTAGGCATAGACAAGAAGGTAGGAACTCAGTTTCCCACAGCATCATCCACCCTATATTATTCCTAGCACACAGAAAGCTTTCATCAACTGTCTAGGAAAGCTTAAACCAACTGTGTGTCAGAGCTGTGTATGACCCAATACAAATGCTGCTGCCAATCAAACCTAACTTCAGAGTCACCCTAAAAATTAAAATCCTTCCTGTGAAATTCAGAGCACAATAATAATTGTATTCATCACTTTTCTTATTGTTCTAACCAAACCCCTGACAAGAACCAGCTTGGTTTGGCTCAAAATTTGAAAGGATATGGTTCACAGTAGAAGAATGAATGGTTGAATTCATAATGGCTCCTGTCCATGGTGGCAGAAATTGCTGAAACCATGAGGTGATTGTTCTCACATCCATGGTCAAGAAACAGAAGACTTGAGCCCAGAAGCAGGGCTGTGCTTAAATTACAAAGCCCTCTCTCAGGGGCCTACTTCAACCTGTCAGACCTCACCTTGTAAATTTCCCACAATCTCCCAAACTGTGCCACTAGCTAGGCATGTGTTCAAACACATGAGTCTGTAGAAAACATTCCACTTTCAAACAATTGCAATAATAAAATGAAGCCTGTTTTCATTTTAAAACATCTCAATATGTAATTCTTGAAGAAAAATGGTGAACAAAATAGTTTTAAAATACTAAAAACTGGATTAAAATGCCATGGAATGTTCTGGAACTTACTATTTTTTCTTTCATTTTCTGGCCCTGGGATAGAGTCCCCATTCTGCCACATATTCTCTATATCACTTTGGGAAATGGTAACCTCTCCAAACTTGGTCTTTTCTCTCATTTGCAATGGATGCAGTGTTCATCATCCTACAGAGCTGTAGTGGTGAGTAAATGAGTCAGGTTGCACAGTCAGCTTGGCCTGTCACAATAAAGTACCACAAACCATTCAGCATACACAACAATGTCTGATTTTCTTACAGTGCTGAAAACCCAGGATGTAAGTGTCTCTGTCAAGATTTCCTCATCTGATGAGAGCATGGTCATATTGGCTTGCAGCTCACCTCAATGGCCTCATTTTACATTAATCATTTCTTTAAAGGTCCTGTCGCCAAATATAACCACATCTTGAAGTCCTGGGGTTTAGGGTTTGACAGGAATTTAGAGTGAGAAAACTAAACTCTACCATACACTGCACATTGCATGATCCAGAGTTATAAAATGTTACTATTCATTCTTAACCCACCCACCTCACCTATCCTGCTGCTCATCATGACTGATGAAGACTGTGGATGGCTCTGTCACCTGTTCATCTCTTGTGCCATCTCCAGGACACCATATTCTTCAGCTATAGATATCAGGTCTAATGCCTAGAACATTCACAGCACACCTGGTCTTGTCAAAGCCTTGGTCTCCCAGGTCAACTCTAATATGGGATTGATAATCTTTGATTTGGGATAGGGATAGAGCTTCTGAACAACATAGAACACGCCTACTTAGACCTGAATTTCAAAATGTCATTTAGGTATTGACAGTACTTTTCTGTGTGATCTGAAATATAATTTTACTTTAAATGGGTATATTTGTCTATTTTCTGTTACTATAATAAGATGTTTGAGTCTAGACAACTTTTTAGGAAGAGATTTATTTCACCTTTGATTCTAGAAGTCTAAGATCAAAGTACCTCCTATGATGCTGTCTTTCTTACTAAATTATCTCAGGGTTGTGCATCTTTACTTAGCAAGAAACGAAATCTGTTCTCTCTCTCTCTCTCTCTCTCTCTCTCTCTCTCTCTCTCT
>CABHPR010148080.1:0-11906 GCA_902168415.1 Peromyscus melanophrys | reverse complement strand
CTCTCTCTCTCTCTCTCTCTCTCTCTCTCTCTCCCTCTCTCTCTCTCATCCCATATGACTACTCTACTCTCTGGTCCATCAACACCATCATATAAATTTTAATTTACTTAGAGGAACTAGAATACTCATGGTTATTCTATTATGTATATATTTTATCTGAATTCATTCATGTAAATATCATCCTAGACTCAAAAGTCAGCATTTCATAAGACAGGGCCAGCATTAGTCAGTAAAACACACTTACCTTTTACTGGGCAGTATTTCCAAGCTTGTTATGAACTGGTAGAGGAATGGCTATCATGTGGAATCAACAGCTTGTTTTCCTCCCTCCTATCCACCTTCTCTTCCTTTAACTAGCAGTGGTCATTCACTGAAACAGCTGGGTTAAACTTCAAATGACCCGCACTAATTGGTATGAAATTTCATTTGTAAACAGCTGTGTTGCTGAGACTCTCCCATAGATGAGTAATTAAGACTGTTTTTCTGGGATCCTCACATGCGATCTCCTGCCTGTCTTACACCTGACTGTTTTCTGGAGACTGCCTGGCCCTGGTGCACCTTCAAGAACAGGGTTAACTCAACCTGCTCTCCAAGATTGAAGAGGCGAGACCCATGACTTCTGACAAATGTCCTCACACTATAGACACTGCCTCCAGGTGTGGCAGCCTCCTATAAACTACTCCTCTTACCTGGGAGAGTTTGCAGGAAACATCTCTTGCTGGTCACTGAGATATAAGCAGTTATTCTTCCAGTCGTATTTATTGTTATTTTGTAAGTTCCCTGTGAACTGAGAGTGTCATGACCAATCACTTGTGACGTGACTCCCCAAAAGATGGGAGTGAGGCTATGCTATGGGTGCTTTTTGTTTGAGAGAAGGTTTCACGTAGCCTAGGCTGAGCTTGAATATGCTGTGTAGTTGAAGATGACCTTGAACTTCTAGATCTTTTTTCTTACTTTTATCTCCCAAGTGCTGGGATTCTAGGTGTTTGCCATCACACACCTGTCTTTGCCATGGTGGATGCAACTCAGGACCTTGTGCACGCTAAGCAAGCACCCTAACAACACACACACACACACACACACACACACACACACACACACACACACACACACTCACTCACTCACTCACCTCAGTGATAATTTTTGCAGTTCTGTCAGTACACTTCGGACTGCATGTCCATGAAATGAGACCTAGATGATCAAGGGACTTAACTTCGCTGGGGATCATTTCCTCACCTGAAAACTGCTTCCCCAAATGCTTCTGAGCCTCTACTATTTATTCATCCCTGTGAGAAATGACATTATGAGGAAGAACGGGCAAAATATTTCCCATCTCCAAGACACAAAGCACGGGGAAATGTAGTTGATAGAGGCAACATTATTGAAACACGAATATAGGGAACTGGGGAGACTGCTCATCAGATAAAGTGTATATTGAGCAACCTTGAGGGCAAAGTAGATTCTTAACATCCATGTAAACACCAAGTGGATGCTGTAACCCCAGCATTCAGGAAGGGGAGACAGAAGATCCCCTGAGCAAGCTGGCTAGCTACACTAACTTAATTAAAGAGCTCTGGATTCAGCGAGCCAGAGAGGTGGCTCAGAGGTTAGGCGCCCGGCCTGTGGCGGCAGAGGTGGCGAGTTCGGTTCCCGTGAGTGCCCGATGAATGGATGACGTCATGATTGTCTGAATGAATCAATGACTGATCGATCAATCAAAAAAAAAAAAAGTTTGCCGGGCGGTGGTAGCGCACGCCTTTAATCCCAGCACTCGGGAGGCAGAGGCAGGCGGATCTCTGTGAGTTCGAGGCCAGCCTAGTCTCCAAAGTGAGTTCCAGGACAGGCTCAAAGCTACACAGAGAAATCCTGTCTCAAAAAACCAAAAAAAAAAAAAGAGCTCTGGATTCTAGTGAGAGACCTCACCTCAATATATAAGGTGGAGAGTGATCTAGGAAGACACTTGACATCCACCTCTGTTCTATACACACACACACACACACACACACACACACACATTCACAATCAGTTACACATGAGTGTCTACATTTATGCAAGCACACTGTACACATACATATGCACACCAAAAAAACAAATATGGATACAAGCTATCACATATGCATTCAGGGTAGGAACTATAACCCTAAGCACTGAACACACTATACATGCAGAGGGCTTACTGATTTCTTCTCTTTCTCTTCAGATCAGGAATGGGTGTTGAGTAGAGAGATATGGTAGTAGGGTAGTCAATGTTGAGTCTTGAATGACATCAATGTAGATTCCATAGGGAAGTCAGAAGGGGTACTCCTAAGCAAGAGGCTAGATGATCTGCTGCAGAGAGCTGAGCACTGAGCCCTGAAGTTCCTAAAGTGAACTGAGTACCACACCAGCCCTGTTGCCATGGGAACTCATGTGCTTAAAATTTACTGAATATTCAAAGAAAGAATGCCACATTTCTGAGAAATGGATCCAGGAGCTGATTCCAAAAGAATGGAAAGCAGGGATTCCATAGGTAGAGACAGGTTTGTATTTCTTGTGAGAGGCCAATGCATCATTTCATGATTGCCATGATGGTTATTAATCATCATAGTCGTATTGTCTCTCACTATAAATAGCTACCAGAGTCCATGGCAGCAAACATTCCTTTGCTTTCCAGACTCTGACCATTCTATGGAGTTACTCTGAAGTTTAAGTTGAAGAGACCACAATTAACAATTTTTACTTAAATTATGTTCCTTAGCCCCAGAGTTTTCATTTTAATTTTTGGCATGTGTTTTTACTTAAATGTCTCCACTTCTGTTTTTTCTAGTGCCTTCAAATCAATTATAGTGGTATTTTATGTTCATAAAAATTACTTTAGCTGAACTTTAGAATTATAAAAATTTAGTTTTATGGAGGCAAAAATTGAGAGGAGGGCCCATATATTACTATAGCTGATAAATTTAGATGGTAAAATGTTATAGAGGGATACAGAATATATGTTTTATACATTTATGTGTGTGTATAAACATATAGAGAGCGAATCAAAAAAGAGAAAGATGACATGTAGAATGTACAAAATAAACAATATAAGGCTTTTAGCTTTCAATTTAGAATACAAATGGCCATATATGACACTAACTTTTAAACTAATGTCACAACTGTGAATGGAACGGCTTACTCAGCTTCCTGCTATTAGACATTGACCATCATGGACCTCGTACAATTGTTTGTTTTTGTTTTTTAGCCAAAGGTGAATATGTTGCTTTTTCTCTATAATATTTCTCCACCAACTGCTAAAATACCCGTTTTGCTATTTCTAAGTATTTAGATGATCTCTACTTCTCATGGGCACAGCTGTTTAGGGAAAACAATTAGGTTTCACGGCACCTGGTCCTTAGAGTGGCACCATGGGAAAACAAATTAGAATGAGAGGGAGAGTGGGAAGAGATGGAGAGATTAAAGAAAAACAAAACAACTTCTAGAACCGGGCTTGGAAGAAGAAATATGTGTAGAATGATACTATTTGCCCAAAACAGAAATCTCTGAAGTCAGCAACAGGTCACTAAGAGCAGAACAAAGCCTTTCCCTGACAAAGGCAACAACGGTCATTCTCTCTATACAGAATTAACATAAAAGCTTTCCTTGAAGTAGAACAAGCTGACAAATAAGCGTTAACTATTTTCAGTGAAGTACAGTCACGCTGAGTTATTTCTTGTCATCAGCCATGGTTTTCACTAGCCTAACCTCATCCCAGAGGACAGAAAACCATCACAGCAGCATTGAGATCCTTAATTATGCATTTTTGGAGGAACTTGGAGAGTAGACATGAGAACCCGGTGTCATTCTCTGGAGATGAGTTAAGTGTACAGACAGATATGTGGGTGACAAATCATTCTAGGAATAAAAGTGCCTTAGATATGTAAACCCTTTTTATTTTCTTTTTCCTTCTCTCCTTTCTTCCATTCCTCTCTACTTCCTTTCTCTTCCTATTTCCTCCTTCCTTCCTTTTCTCACTCCCCCCTCTATTTTTAACACCATTTGATTTTGGAAATTATAGTACAATTATATCATTTCCCTCTCCCTTTCCTCATTCCACTCCCTCCCCCATTTTCCCACCTCCTTGCTCTTTTTCAAATTCATGGCTTCTTTTTTCTTTAATTGTTGTTATATATAGGGGGGCAGAGGTATTCCTAAATACACAAATGCAACATGCTCAGTCTGTGTAATGTTACTGCCATGTGTCTGTTTTCAGTACTGACCATTTAGCACTAGAATAGAATTTTCTGTGCTCTTCCCTGTTTCTCCCACTCTCAACATTCCTTATTTTCCTGTATTTCTTTGTGTAAGGTGAACTTTTTCCCATCCATGTTAGCATGTCTATTGGTGTTGTCCTTATTTAGGTCATGTTTAGGCAGCCACGTTGGTGAGGATTTATGGGGGTAGCTTCTGACATTTCTAGGAGACACATTTCACAGAAAATTCCCAGATCTACCCCTTCTTCCCCAATAATCCCTGAGGCTTAAGTGCAGGAGTTGTGTTGTAGATGTATCAGTTGGGGCTGGGCTCCACAATTCTGTATTCTGATTTGTTGCAGTTTTCTGTAATGTTCTCCCTCTGTTGCAAAGAGAAGTTTCCTTGATAAGGGGTAAAAACTACACTAACCTAAGGATATGTAGAATGTGATATGGCAGGGTCACATGTAGCCTAAGCTTTCAAGTTCATGTAGACATAACAAACTCATGTAGCCAAGAATGATGTGATGGTTAATCTCAGTTGTTGTCTTGGTGAGGTCTAGAATCACCTAGGAGGTAGAACTCTGGACATGACTTCAAGGAATTATCGTGATTAAGTTAATTGAGGTGACAAGGCTTGCCCACTGTGGCTGGCACCATTCCTTGGGCTATGATCCTAGACTATATAAAAAGGAGAAAGTGAGCTGAGTACAACCCTCCATGTGAGGGAGGGAAGATTTCTGAGAAGATCCCCAGTTGGAAAAAAAAAAAAAAGAACTACAGTTTGTGTTACTTTTCATCATTTTCCTTTTTTTAATCCTCCATTATTTCCTGCCTCAAGAGGAAAAGCCCTGTCAAATCGACAGAGGAGCTTGTAAATTGTCTTTAAATTTCTAAGACCATTTGGAGTCAATTCGAGGCAACAATATAAGGAGTGAAATGTGTCTTTTGTTCTCCTGGTTAGTTCCTGTCCCTTCCTCCATCCATACCCCCACCTCATCCCTGACCTCAAAACACCCGACTCCAGGCTCCTCTTGTCCTTCCATCAAATCTGGATGGGAATCCATCAGCCAGCGTTATATACCCAGTTGCCATCAGTGTGACTGAGTGTGTACTTGCCTTATCTCCAAAAGAATGTGGGTTTAAGACATGTCGATGGCAGACAAAAAGCCATCTGGTCCGTGGGACCTAGGTATCCCATGTTGTAAACTGTCCTCTACAAGGAAGAATCCTAGGAAATATTTTGACCTCGTGATACATTCATATTTCAAGAACACTGGTTATTATAAGTAACAGTTTCAAAAGCAACAACTGCTTACACGGACATGCCTCTGTGCGTGTGGAAACATCATTATTCGGCCTTCCTACTCCACCACAGCTATGCACTTCTCTAAGCAGTATCTCATGTTGGCCTTTACCCTAAAGGGGTTCATCTTTCTTTTTGTCATACTAGTGCAAGAAGCTCAAGTGCTTCAGTGTTCTAGAGCCTCTTGAGAACACAGGCACAGATGTCTCAGCACTAAGAATGCTGCCTGCCAAACGTGTGCCAGACCTCTCCAAGCCTTCAGAGAAATGATGATGTCAAACACTTACCAGACAGCCACATAAGGTGAGGGTCTCATTGTGACCAAAACAGAAAGTATTAGTTCTCATTTAATGTTAGTTTTAGGGGAGCAAGACAAGTAACAATATATATCATGTTCAGACATGATAAAAAAAAAACTTAGCATAAAACGAAGCTGAGCAAGACATGGATGTGAATTCACGGAGGGGACTTGGAGAAGAGGACTGAGTTTGATCACAACCTAAATGACGGAAAAGATAGAGCTCTGGCAGGGGTTGGGGAGTCTCAGCAGCTTTAGGCTCCATGAAGTTCATCTCTTTCTTACTCCGCTGAGTGCCTGCAAGCTAAACTCCTGGCTGTGTCTGGTCAAAAACTTGTCTGTAGCTGAAACCTGGGCTGTGGCTCAGGAGGATCAGAAATACAGGTAGCTGTCCTCAGTGCAGTGACTGATTTATAGGACTGAGCTGAGACAAAAAGAATAGTAATGTGAAGATCATGTGAGCTTTTGCAACCCAGCCTCAGAACTCTGGAGTGTGCATCTGCTGCCTGTATACTACTTATAGGGGTGTGACAAACTGCCCCCAGTTTTAAGGAGACAGGTTATAAGCCTAGCCTCTTGACAATATGCAAAAAAAAAATCTAGGAGAGAATCTAGGAATGAAGATCCTGTCATGCCATTCCTGAATACTACAATCTGTTACAAGTACCTATTGCACCAACCTGAGCAGCAGAGGCTAGCACCTAAGACAAGTGGTGGGACAGTGGCATGCTGAGAAGGATGATTGTTACAGTACATTTTCAGGAATGAACTGATTTGCTGGTGAATTAGATGTTCAGAAAAAGAATAAGAAATAGCCAAAACAGAAGGACTATTGAGAGGAGAAGGCTATGAAGGGATGGATTTTGAAACCATTGGCTTCTTGAATATTTAGGTAGAAGGCCAAATAGGCAGTGGTTCTGTAAGCCTGAATTCAAGGAGAGAGACACCTCCAATCAAAACAGGTGGTTGTCAATATATGAACGGCATGTAGGATTTAAAGTTATCTAGTGAATGGCTGTTGAAGAGAGGGAAACCCAGGTCGACCAGCTAGGAACCCAGAAAACCAAATTTGGGAGGACAAGAAGATAAGTATCTCTTGAAGGAAACCCAGAAACAATGGCCAGTGAGAAGAGGATAAAATCAGAGGGTGGAATGTCCTGGAAGCAGAGAGAAGTAGGTATTTCAGGAGGAAAGTGACAGGTGTTGCAAATTTCTAGAGAAACAAGGTGTCAAGGAGGACGAGGGTCACTTGTCTACTCTAAATGAAGTAAGAGTAGAGAAATCTCCTCATTGAGTCAGTAGTGAATGGGAAGCTCAGAGCTGTTACTGAGAACTGAGGCAGAAGTATGTGAGATTCAAGGGAATCATTTGTGAGCCTAAGTTGAGAAATCTGTGCTAATGAAGTTCTTCATTAAGAAGTAAAACTGATGGTACAAAAGAAAGAAGGTAGAACTGGAAGATCAACACTTCAAGAGGAAAAGAAGGCAGCATCAACGTACAGGGAATGACCTAAGGATCCAGCCCTTGTGGCTCAGCCAGGCTCTCAGAATACAGGTAAGTGTCAGGGACAAGGCATTCACAGGGAGATGAGAGGAAGTAGATGACCTTAACGCAAAATCTGAAAACATGGGCAATAGATACGAATGAGGAAGGCAATAGCTCTATTTGAGACTGACTGAAAGAGATAGGATTGTGAGTGAGTCTCCCAGAAAATATGATCACAAATTAACTAGGAAATGTGGTTGGATTGGAGGGCAGTATGGGGAGCTGTCTGAGGCTCATGCTATGAATTTTAGGTGACATCCATTGGCAAGATTTGTTGTCTCTCTCCAGCCATATTTCAGATGCTCAGGTGCAGACTTGAAATAGGCTGTGAGTTGGTGCCAGCCAGGGTTGGGGTCATTCCAAGGTTGAAATAGTTCCAGATGAGCATGATGGAGGATCAAGTCAACAAGGAAGTCAAGAGTCAAGCATGCATGAGCCTCCTACCTCTACTCTCCAATCGACAGGGTTATTGGCATGGGCCACTACCTCCAGTGCTACCATTCTGTACTCTTCAACAAAGTCCTATTTCCTTATGACAAATGTCTCATGTATTTCAAGAAATCTCAGATGACAGATTATATGAAACAACATTGAACCCACTGTTATCTACGCTTGTTTTGTTATCATTTCAAATATCTGTCTCATTGTGTGGCCCAGTGTAGCCATGAACTCAAAATCCTCTGCCTTTAGAGCATTAGGATTAAAAGAATGCACCTGTAAACCTAGATCCTTTCAGTATTACAATCTAAAGATGACTTAAAAAACAGCCCATATATTACATGCTGGCTAAAATTTTAAAAGCCTTAGTGAAGTCCCAAAACCAGTGAAGTTTTGTTTGTTTGTTTGTTTGGGTTTTTTGTTTTGGTTTGGTTTGGTTTTTGGTTTTTGGTTTTTTGTTTGTTTTTTGTTTTTTGTGTTTTTGGTGCTGTGGAGAACACAAAGAATAAAAAAATAATAATTAAACAATGTGATTAATGCTAAAAAGTTGTTTTCTGTGCTAAAAAGGAAAGTGACTCTTGTCCCAGCGTGGCCCACTCTGTAACTAGAGGAAAGCTAGTTAACAGAGAGATGGTGAGAAGAAGGGAACTAGCTCTTCATTTATGTTTTAAAAATAGAATTTGAATCTCTAACATATACCAAACAAGAGCAAGCTCTGACACTTCCTTCTCTTAGGGTCCAAACCAAAGACAAAAGAAATCACACTAAATGTTCAAACCAGAGGGTGTTTAATGTAGGAAAATCTTTCCATGGTCAAGGAAAGAGAAACCCAATGAAAGCAGGCTGGAAAGTAGGGAAGCCACCACTTCCCAAGGAGGAAACGATGAAGGGACTAAAGAATGGTGTGTTCAGAGCCTAGACTCAGTGGAGACACAACCAGGACACAGTCCTTGTAAGACCTGAGGGAGAAACAGAGGCGGGACCCCTGGACAAGCCTGTGGTACCCAGGAGGGATTCTCACCCTGCTTCTGTCACCTCCCAGAGTAAAAAGGACTCAAGATCTCTTCAGAAGAGATGGCATGGCAGCAGAAACAGAGCAGAAAGGACCAGAGGTTACAGATCTGAGCCGGCATCACCTTGCACTTATTTTCAGACCACTCGTTTCCAAGACTCCTTTACTTGCACAGTTTTCTGAATCCAGTTGATTCTAAGTAAATGTGAATTACATTTATAGATGGGATGAATGGGATTTGTACTTGGGGAAGCAGAAAAGGGTAGTTTGCCCCCCTTCACTCCTATACAGCTCTCATTGCTCATTATTCTCAGAATCATCTCCACACTTAGAAGAAAACTGCATGTTCTTTGTTGCCTGGGCTCCAAACACTCCTTTTCATCCTTAACCTACTACAGCAGTGCTCTTAAAAAGCACATATATTTAGGCTTCTGGGTAAAAAGGACTGTGGGTTCCTCTAGGAATAACTTGTTTCAAGTCAAACAGAGAAGAAACCTGGATGCTTGTGAACAATACGAAGGCATAGCCTGCCTCGAGTCTATTAGAACATCATTGCCTTTGATCTCCATTTCCACCGTGGAAACCACATGCTTTCTGTGAGATCCGCCAGAATCTCCGATCTGATTAAAGGCTGTTCTTGCTTTCCACTGAACTCTCTTTCTCTGCTGCGATTAGGCCAAATGCCTTTGTGAGAAATCTCATACCTTTTGCACTGTTGAAGCCATCAGAATCCAATGTTTCTGTCAAGAAGGCACCGTGTGCCAGCAAAGTTTGAACCAGATCCAAAATGTGTGCACCATGCAGCTTGGGAAAATTTAGCAATTAAAAGCAAGTAAAACTAAGCAGTTTATGACTTACAGATGTCAATTTATGACAGAAATCTCTGCATATATTGTACCAGCAAAGTGACATTTATTTGGTAATTAATGATTAAAACAGTAATTTTCCACTGTTATAGGCCACCTGGTGTCTGGTGGTGTTCAGAGAATAATCTCCAGGCTCTGAGAACAGGATGCATCCCTATCAATAGCTCAGTGTCTCCAACAGGGAACTCCTTGCTCTGGGCTGGACTGTTCTCTCCTTTCTGTCCTGGAATGTTCCAAGAGCTAATTGGCAGGGACTCTGAAGTCTACACACAGTCTCTGCCTCAACCATCCTTGTGAGTGTTTGCTGAATGGGGAACCAAATAAACTGACTAGTTAATGTTTCAAATGTATGAGAAACAATGACCAAAACAGTATAGAAATCTTAGGCTGATAAAGATTTCTGCCAGGGGCAGGTGCACCTGTTGCTCTCCCCCTAGAGACAAATACACAGCTGGATGGGACTTGACTCAAAGGCTATTTGTTATGTGGCAACATGGTGGTTCTGAGAATATTTCTATCTCATCTTTCTCCTTCTGCCTCTTCATAGTACATTTCTTGGTTAATTACAGAAGAATGTTAGCTGGTACAGTGCAGACAGCTACTGGACCTACCCTAGTACTAGACAAAGTAGTAACTTAACCTTTATGCTTTTTGGCCATGTATGTGTACCAAACCATGGTGTGCAGATGTGCATGCCACATTGGACCTGAGCAGCCTAGACTGTGCTTCCCTGTCTCTTAACTCACTCTCAAGTGAGCATCAGCAGTATAACTGCTGGTCACCTTTCTATGACCCACAAAAATCAGAGCAAGACAATCCAGGTAGTGTGCCTACCTTGGAAATCATGTATCTCAACTGCTCCTAGTGTATGACCTGAGCATTTCCAAAGGGAAGTCTCCAAGGTCCAGATGGTTTCCACTGTTAAGATCCATCCTAAGGACTGTGTACCACCACCTTTAACAAAGCAGGAGCTGCTTTCCAATCAAGCTTTGGACAGGAACTTCTTAGGGAGAATCTGGAGGTTTTATAATTGGTTCTGAGAGAGAAGGCTCCACATCCTGTGTATTGCTGAAAAAATGCTTCTCTAGGGACATAGTGACTTGAAGAAGAAAGCCAATCCACCCCATGGTTGCCACTCTCATCCTTTGTCTACAGGCCACTTAATCCTCTCTATACCATTCCTGTGTATTCCTAGCCTCCCTGGTAGAGTTAGATCACTCTTGTCCTTTCTACTGTCCAGTCAGCTGCCTTGTCATCTGTTCTTCACAACAGGTTCCAACAGGTTTGAGCTCAGCCATAACTTCTGGAGTTCACCTATTTGGTACCTTGTTTCTCACACAAGTTACCTTCTTCAAGCCCTCCAAGGTCTTTCTTAGATTCATCCCACTCAAGCATGGTATTCCTTCCAGCCCCAGTGATCTATCTCCTGATAGAGGGATGTTTGGAGGAAGATCTTTGCATCCCCACAGCCTGCATACCCACAAGGATACCTTTCATAGGATTACTTCCTTTTCTTCTTTTGTGGATTTTACTTCTTGACTGCTACATAAGAGTTCATTGGAAGAAAGACTTCCTGTTTTAAAATTTTGTGATGAAGCTTTATAATGAATTTGTTTTAAGTTACAAAGTCTGTGACTTGATGTATATATTTGATGTCATGACTTTATTCAAAATGTCAGAGCAGCCAGGGACATGGTAGTGAGGCAGTGGACACATCACAGCATCCAAAATCAGGAGGGAAGGACTGAGGAGGGGACAGATGGAAAAAACATCTATTCTACATCTTCACTTCATTTGCCCAGATCTGACTATCAGCAGAGTGATAAGTAATGAATAATTATTTTAGATTTTGGTTGTTGTTCCTGCTGTTGTTGTTTTCAGTGTGTGGTTTGGCTTTCTTTAAGCCTATTATTACCAATGAGAAAATGTATTTGACACTCCCATGGCTGTATGAATTCCACCAAAAGAACATGGCCAAAGAGTATTTACACTAGCAATACTAAGTGAGGGAAAGTGGAAAGGAAGCAGGCATTAACTTCAACTGTTTTTCCTTTAGAAACACACCCATATGAGAGAAAGCCATCCATTTAAGTGTTCTTTTCCATAGCAACAGTAGTTCTAAAACGCCTGGAGCTTGTGTCCTCTAACTGCTAGGTTGCTGAGACTGAGGCTATAAGAAGCCAAAAGTCATAGTGCATACCAGCATCTTTCACCAGGCATACTAAGTGTT
>CABHPR010148079.1:38182-54212 GCA_902168415.1 Peromyscus melanophrys | reverse complement strand
GGGGGGGGCAGAAGTATCTAGGACTGTAAATTGATTCCGTATCCTTTACCAACACTACAGAAAGCAGGCCATTGCTTACCAAGCTACAATATGTTGTGTTAACTCTAAGTCCCTTCACAGCATAGTCCGTGCTTTGCCTCACAGATTGTTCAGCATTTTGAGATAGTAAGATGTTTCATGTATGAAAGTAATAAGAAACACCAAGAGTATCATATCATTGCCCTGGAGTGAATCTTGGAAACAGAAATAGGAGGTAAACACACCTGTGAGGAGATTAGGGCCAGGTAAGCTGCTGGCACGAGGCTTCCCCATGCCATATGATTCTCCTTCTCCTGTCTTAGCAACATTTTGGTTTTTTTGCCTTCACATATTTTCTTCCAAATACCTTCATACCTGCCATCTTTGATCACCCCAAGGTCTACCACAGTCCCCAAAAGATATGTCTATAAAAATGAGGGAGAATTTGACTGACTTGCTCATGTCAGGTTTACTCTGTGGGTTGAATAAGACATAACAAACTAAAAGGGTCTGCAATGCCCTTGGGTCTTGTCTGTCATCTGGAAGAAGTCCTTTCAGAAAGGAGAAATGTGTGGTTATAAACATACTCACACATTGTATGATACAACATACCAACCATTATTTGGAAATATGTCAGAATCTATCTAATAGCTAAAAGCCCCTTCACTGTCTAGTGCATAGAAAGTTAAACAGAGTTAAACCTTGGCTTCCCCAAGCTCTCATTTTATTCTATAGATCACTGGTATGGGAGCTGAATCTATGTGTCTACAACATACATCCTTTTCAAGTTTCAGTTTGGTGAGGCTTATACAAATAAGAACCCAAGTCGAGAGATCTCACAATTGGAAAGATTAAATATTCTTTATAATTTACCATTTATGACATTAGTGAATGAATTCTATTAGCACTTCTGAGTACATACTGAGCAGAATTAAAGGGCACTCGATGGGATATGAAGGCAGCATAATACAGACCCTGCTGACAAGGGGATTAGGTACTGCTGGGGAAATCATTTACACAGAGAACAGCTATAGTGTTTTAATATGGGTGATTAAGATTGTGCTGGGTGGGTGCTATAAGTGTAGGTACTTGGAAAATCACAAATCTCTGTAGGTTGATGTCACTGAAGAAAAGAATCACATGTTACCTGGACCATCATATAAAATTACTATTAGAGGATTTGTACAAAATTCACTATGAAAATTATTTTCATTTATGTGATCTGTAATTTCATGTAAATCGCTAGATGGGTTTTCCTACTAGGATTATTGTAAATTCCATTAATCATGAATAAATGTGAACTCTTGATACCAAGTTTAGCAGAGGAAAAGGGGTATTGAAAATCTAGGATTTGGGACATCTGTATTATTCTGGTTCACTTAAGCCATCACAAAGATGTATTGACAGCTGCAGATGTTTACAAAATGCAGATGCTAGGAATTCTTAAGAATTCATGATGACAGTCAACAAGCATACTACTACAAAACACAAGATTTAGAGCTGATGGAATTTGGAACATGAAATGTCCTATCAAGAATACTTAAAATCTGAAGAATTTGCATAAAACATTAGAAACTTACTAAAATATTTGAAGTAATTCCGTAGATTTATAAAGTTTAACTTAGGTTGTGTGTTTGAAGGGCTTCTGCAGAGACCTGACCTAGCAAGACTGCAGTGCACAATCATATAGAATGGGAACACTTCCCTTGTCTTCTCGATATAAATAGTAGAAAGCTATAGCAGGGAAAATTATAGACATACCATGCACAGGTATTTCAGCTAGAGATGTGCTCAGCATGAAAGGTACAGCTACCTTTAAAGGATTCTTACTTTTCTTAGCTTGATCCCCCAAATAGAAAGCAGTGAAATCTCATGTTGAACATCTATCTCATCGGTAGATTTGTAACTGGATTTTGTGCTACTTGTTCTGGAATATGCATATAGACCATACGCATGTACACATTATTGAAAAATATGTGGACAGATTACGGAAATTTGCCCATCCCCACATGTATGTCCACTTGCACACGTCTTCTACTATCATACTGCAGTGCTTCTCATAACTGACCCACTACTATCATGAGACTCATGCTGATTTATTACAAAACCAGAAAATATCAAAATTGTATAGTAGCCCACAGCCACTAACACAAAACATTGTATTGCTTTCAGGAAAATGGATAGATCTGTTAAGCAAATTAAGCTTGGTTCAGAATCGTAAGTATCGTATATTTTCTTTCAAATAAAATTTAAGACTTATAAAGCATATGCAAGTAAATAAGGTGTGAAGAAGGAGAAGGGGGGAAAAGGATGGATGAGAGAAGTTAATAAGGGGTGAAAATCATCATTATTTACCGCATTATTTTTAATTTTATATGTGTGTGTAGCTGGGTTTTGGAATATGCATGAGAGCACAGTTGTCTGTCCTGCCTAGAAGAGGGTGTTGTATCTCCTGGAGCTGGAGTTACTGGTTGTGAACTGCCCAACATGGGTCCTAGGAACTGAACTTGGATCCTCTGGAAAAGTAGTAGATGCTCTTCAATGCTGAGACATTAACATTAATTTTTTATTGCATATTTTACACCTTTAAAAATCATAGTATAGTACTAGAAGCTTCTTTGCTTTCTTTTAATCCACAGCTAGAATTATAAATAGCATCTCCCTTCTATTTAAACTTATCTGTATACTTTTCTACAACACATTATCTGACTTCAATGTTTTCACATTCTTAAGAACATCATTTAAAAGTGGTTCACAAGTTACACCATAATTGAAAGCGCTACCATTGTATGACACTAATCTAGAGATCCTGAAGTAGCAAAGTTAAGATGAGTACTAGAGAGCTCCTTGCTGCACACAATGGTCCCAGTGGGATATAATCTCTTTATTTCTATTCATTTGCTTTATTCACTATTTCCCAGCATCCATCCAACTACTGCTGTATGCTTTGTAAAAATATAAGTTCATATTAGCAAATAATCTAGGCAACTTCAATACAAAGGAGATAAATTCATAGAATTTAAAAACTATGAAGTATTATACCAGTATCTACACAATAAGTTTTGAATACTAATGAATTCATTAATGGATTTTGAATGGATTTTGGTTTTGTTTGAAGCTATTTTGAAAACTAATTGTAAAAACTTGCTTACTGTTAATTCTCAACCATATCCATGTAGCTCTTAAAATAGCTATGAATAATTTACAGTTGACATATAATATAACCCAGAGGAATAAGTGACGTGATACGCAGTAAGTTGTTAATATCAAAAATCTGGCTTGTTATTTTATGGTTCAAGTGAAGAACAGCCAGGGTTGTTCTATCAGGCATGAGAAGCCCATGGCTGGGGAAGTCATGGGCCTTATAGGGAGAATCTCTTACTGTTACTTTGCTAAGTGGTAGTACTGTCAAATTACCTTCTAAATATGTATGTTTATACCCACAGACATGGACTGTTCTCATCCTTATTCAGAAAACAGTGGACAGCAGCCAATGCAGAGACACATCAAAGTGCTTAGAAGGAAAGACTGTTCAGTTTCAAAGTGTACATTTTCGTTACCATCACTAGCACCCTCGGGCCTAGCACACCAAGGTTCAGGGAACAGAGGCAGAAGAATACAAGAGCTTGAGGATGGGATCAGTGCTATGAAATGCTATCCTCTGGGTGTGGGATGGCTATTGCACCCATAAGATTACAGCAGGTATGGCTACTTGCATAAGACTTATGCTAGATCAAGTCATCCCACATTCTTTACTGAGGAGCTACTAGAAGCTGCTAAAGGAGGAAGAACTATTCTTTTTGAGGAGGTCACCATTAGTAGATTACCCATACTCCAGTGTATGGCTCCACCTCTGCACACATATAGTCCCTGGAAAACTCCTGGGACTTAGTTGGGAAGGAGAAGGATGAAGAAGAAATATAGTTGGAAGGAGAACGTGTGTGTGTATGTGTGTGTGTGTTTGTGTGTGTGTGTGTGTGTGTGTGTGTTTCTGTGTGTCTGTGTCTGTGTGAGTGTTCTAGGTTCCTTTTCTACTGCTGCTAAAAGATAATAACAAAAAGCAACTCGAGGAGGAAAGGGTTCATTGGCTTACATATCGAAGTAATAGTCTATTGTAGGAAGTCAAGGGCAGGAACTCCAGACAGGAAACCTGGGGCAGTAACTGACACAGAGACCGCAAAGATGTGCTGCTTTCTGTCTTGCTTGCCATGGATTGTTCAGCCTTCTTAATTATATCTCTCAGAAGCACTTACCCAACGGTGTCACCTACCGCACAGGCTGAGCCCTCCCACATTCATCGTTACTCAAGAAAATTCCCCAGAGGCTTGCTTAAAGCTTAATATGTTGGAAGCAGTTCCTCAACTGATATTGCTTCCACCAAGATATATCTAGGTTTGTGTCAGGGTAACAAAACTAACCAGCCCAGGAGCCTATGTGGGAATTTACATGGAAAAATGGGGAGAATATGATCATATTTTATTGTTTAAAAACTGATGTTGGCATTTGAGAGTGATTTTCCAAAAATCATTATGAAGTGAGACTGTCACTTCAAGGACAGCTGATATGGTATAATATCTATACTTAGGTTATCATCTGATTCAATGTTGGTCAGAGTTGCATGCACAGAGAAGAGCCACAGTTATAAAAGCTGCTCTCTGTTCCTGTCCCATTGGTAATTAGCTGCCTTTCAGGTAACCCTGTAGAGAGTTTTTATAATAATCTGTAAATATGGCATGTGATTTCCCTAGTGTGCAAACACATCAATCAGGAGCTGTATCTGGATTTTGTCCTTAGGTGGTGGGATTAAAGGCAAGTGCCACCACTACGTTGTTCACAGTAACTCTAGAATTTAGAAAACAGCTAATTTATAGAGTTAATTCCACCTGTCTCTACTGGCATTAAAGGAATGGGCCACCACCCTGCTCAAATATTTTATTTTATCTCCAAATCACTCCAATCCTTAGTGATTGAGAAAACAAGTTTGGATCGTCTTAATGCTTTGAATTTACTTAAAGCACATATCTTAACTTCATTTTTAATGCTAAACAACACAAATATCCTCTCTATTTAGGAAGAAAACTCAAAAGCTGATGTCCAAGATGACATGGGCAACTTGACAATCTACAGTTGAAAATTCTAACATGGAAGTAAGACATGTGGTTCATGAAAACCCATTGTTTATTTCATGCCATTAAGGCAAGTGTGGCTTTGGTAAATTATCATTAGGAAATATTATTATTGTTTAATTTTATTTTTTCGTGCCTAATCAAATGAAAGACATTTGTTCAGTTTTTATAAATTAGCTTGGATTGAATGACTAAGCTGTCTGATGAATTATCTATCACCTTTCCTTATGTAGGAAGTTCTCCTGTTCGAATCTAAAATTTGTCAATCTTGATAATATTCACAGCTTTTCTTCTTCTATGGAGGTAAATGTAGACTCTCTTCCTCAACATAACAAAAATGTTAATATTCAAGTTTTAGTTAAACTTGATGTCAATTTGTCCACTATTTCATTATTTTCAGATGTTTTGTCTGCCTTGCCTGTTTGAGCATTTGTTAGACTGTAACTTAGTTTGGACTGAATGACCAAGCTGTTTGATGGACTATTGACTCTTCTTATTCAGGATATTTACCATGTTCTAGTTTAATCTTTATTAATCTTGATGGTATCTTCAGATATTTTTCTCCTGTGGAAACAAAGGCAAAACCTCTTCCTCAATATAACACATATCCTCGGTTCCATTCTGTGGTCAACACATCCTTGGTCTTTTCATAGTGTCCCAGATTTCCTGGATGTTTTGTGTTAGGAATTTATTTCATTTTCCATTTTGTTTGATCATTGAATCTGTTTCCTCTATTGTATCTTCAACACCTGAGATTCTCTCTTTCATCTCTTGTTTTCTGTTGGTCATGCTTGCGTCTGTAGTTCCTGTTCACTTACCCAGATTTTCCATTTCCAGGATTCCCTCGGTTTCTTTTCTCTTTATTGCTTCTATTTCCACTTTCAGGTCTTGAATCATTTCCTTCACCTGTTTGTTTTTTTCTTGGCTTTCTCGGCATCCTTTAAGGTATATTGATTTCCTTCAAATTTTGTTTGTCTTTCCCTCTATTTCTTTAAAGGATTTTTTTTCATTTACTCTTTAACGATCTCTATCATCTTTATAAAGTTATTTTTAAGGTGGCTTTTTTGAGCTTCAGCTGTGTTGGAATGTTTAGGTCTTGATGCTGTAGGATAGTTGTGTTGTGGGGTATCTTTCTGTGTGCTGTGAATATATGTTGTTCCCATTGGAAAGTAAATAAAACTGTTTTGGACCATGGCAAGAAAACTTACAGCCAGGTAGGAAATCCAAGTAGAGATACAGAGAGAAGAAGGGCATGGTGAGGGAGATTCCAGCTGCCACCCAAGGAGCAGCAAGATGACAGCAGACCGGTAACATCAAGGCCACGAAGTAGCTTATAGATTAATAGAAATGGGTTAAGTTATAAGAGCTAGCTAGCAAGAAGCCTACCATAGGCCATACAGTTGGTAATTAATATAAGCCTCTGAATGATTATTTTATAAGTGGCTACAGGACTGCGGGGCTGGGTGAGACTTTCTGGTGAAACTTCTGCTACATAGCTGGGTTCTAGTGGTGCCTTATTGCTCTTTCTGTTATTAATTGGATTCTTACACTGATGTTTAAGTATGCAAATTTGGGATGATTATAGGTGTAGGTGCTGACTCCTGCATTTGTCTTTGTTGGATGGGTGTTTTGTTCCTTTGATTTCTGTTTCTTTTCTGGTATTTTGGCTTAAGTGTTCAAGGGTTCTGGTTACTGGCAAGTCTTCAGGTCCAGTATGGCATCTTCACTGAGGTTTTGGGGGCCTTGGGTCCCTAGATCTGGCCTGGCCTCCAGTAAAGCAAAATCTTCTTCTAAATTTGTAGACCAAAATGTGGAGCCTGGGGGCAGGTGTAGTGTGAAAACTAATTGGTCTTAATAAAAACCCAGAGCCAGATATTGGGGTAAATGCTGAAAGATTAGAGAAAAAGGAATAAGTCACAGCCACCTCTCACCTCACCAACTCCTCAGCTGAAAGAACAGGAGCTCCTGTCTCCTCCCACCTTATAATCTTGTTGTCCACCCAGCCATATCACTTCCAGTCTCAACCTCCCTAGTGCTGAGATTAAAGGCATGTGTGCCTCCCAAGTACAGGAGCAAAGGCATGAGATCCCAAGTGTTGGGATTAAAGGTGCATGCCATCACTGCCTGGCCTCTATTGCTAACTAGTGGCTGGCTTTGCCCTCTGATCTTCAGGCAAGCTTTATTTGTTAAGCATACACAAAATATCACCACGGGCGGGTACAGTCTATGTTTGTTGGGGAGCTTTAATGGAGCGTTAGCAGTTGGTAGACAGTGTCTTACCTTGGGTCTCTAGATCTGGCCTGGCCTCCAGTAGAACCTGAGTCTTCTTCCAAAGTTGTAGGCAGGAATATGGAGCCCAGGGTAAGGGGTGCAATCTGGGATTGCTGAGTGGGCTTTAAGGAATATTAGCAGGCATTGGGCAATTATCTTACCAGGAGTCCCTAGGATCAGCCTGACCTCTGGTAAAGCTGCTGAGACTCCGGGTGAGGGGGAGGACCATGGGATATGCCCTCCAGATCAGGGTCTGGGGATAGGGGTAGCTTGGATGGGATATAGGTCACTCACCTGTTCTTCAGACTGGGTGGACTGTACCTGGGCCTGTGGAGTCTGCTGACATTGGGGGAAAGGAATGACCATGGGGAGGATGATGAGATGGGAGGGTTTGGGTGTTAGAGTGGGTCTTAGTGGAACAGAATCCAGGGGTAGGGGCAGTTTAGCTGGCAAGTGGGTCACTCACCAGCCCCTTAACTGGTAAGAACTATACTAGAGCAAGGGATTTCACTGGTGTGGGGAGAGGGCCCAGCAGTGGTGCAGGTGCTGAGATAGGAGCAGGAGGAACATGGGATGTGCCTTAGGGATCAGGGGGGCAGCTCAGCTGGGAGGCAGATCACTCACCTCTTCTTCCTACTGGGATGGACTCTTCCTTGGCTTGTAGAGTCTGCCTAACATGAAAATTTTTAAAAAGTTATCTATGCTAGCATTAAATCCATTTATAGATCATCGAAATGAATTAATATATATTGAAAAATTCAAATTATTATTTCCAATGCAGTAAATTTTGACTTATTTGATCCACAAAACCACAAGATCTCTTAGGTTCACAATATGTTTCAACAACAATGTTCTGTGACTATTCAGATGTGTTAGAATTGATCATCTGGATCAGTGGTTCTCAGTCTTCCTAATGCTGTCACCCTTTATCCCAACCATAAAATTATTTTTGTTGCTACTTTATAACTGTAATTTTACTATTGTTATGGATCATAATGTATATATCTGAAATGCAGACTATCTGATATGAGACTACCCAAAGAGGTTGTAACCCACTGATTGAGAACCACTGATCTAAACAGAGAGTTGGGATATTAAGTATTGCCAGACTATTTTTAAATATTTTCTGAAAGTACTCATAAGTTTCTGCTCTTGTGAAAATTTGTTCTTGTCTTCTGTTTGGGGTGATGTGTTATGAGATATACAATTCATGAACTTATCGAATTAATTTGTTCAAGAGCATTTGACACAACAGTATTGTCTTTTTTATTTTAAAATGTCTTTGAAACAGATAGACAAAATCATTCTCTATGTAACATGGTCCTTCCTGGTAGTTGTTTCTAGGACAACGTTTGCCAAATGCAAACACCATGTCTGTAACATTGCACAAATGAGGTCCTTAGAGAGCTGACACAATTGTAACTTTGCATTAAATCATGCTGTTTCCTGACTCAATGGTAAATCAAACTGAATAAACTTTTTCCTGTAGCAAGCACTATTTAGATTCATGGAAAGACAATTTATCAAATAGCACTTCAGTGATTATTTTTAAAAATGTGAAAATCTCTTGCCTAAATTACAGAATCTCAAGGTGCATCTATCTGATATTCTTCTCTATCTTGTGGCCTGTAATGTAAAAATACCTTATTAAGATCTCATGTTCCTCTCTAAAATTAAAAATAACAACTCAGAATGGATGTGTCTACCTAGCAGGATGATATCAGTCCTGTGGCAGTTTGTTGGTAGAAATTTACAAAAATCAAATTCAATTTAGTATATGTAAGTCTATTGATATTGAAGCAGGGAGGATGTTTTATGACAAAACTTTTTATGGGGAGGCACTACACACGTCCACTCACCTCAGATAGGGAGTCTACAGCCGACTAAATCATGGATACCACCAAAGTCCAACTTGCTGAATCAATGAGTTTTATTTGGGTCCTTTACAGGAGGAAAAGTGACTCCCAGATAGTTGCATCAACCAACAAAGCCCACCCAAGCATGAGTGATAGCTTATAAAATTTGGGAAACTGGAGCACATTGTGCAAACTACAGGCAGCTCAAGAGGTTGAGAACATCCAAGTGCCTGATCTAAACCTCTTCTAAGCATCCCAGTTGGTTTCTGCTTCTTACAGTTAGATTATCTAGTTTCAGAGTATTCTTCGCAGCTAGACTTGTTTACTCTTAGGAAGAAGGGGTCTAATGAATCTGCTCAGTTTCAGGGACTTCCTGAACATATTTTGAGTTGTTTACCTTCTGGCTTTAAGGAGCTTCTTCTCTGCAGTATAGCATATTTTTACCTGGGAGGAAACTTACATAACAGAGTGGGAGAGGGCCTGGTGGCCATTCTGGATTCTGGGAGTATCCATGTAAACTAGGGTAGGGTAGCATAAACTCATCATTAAAGAGTTCCTTCAGGTATACAGACATTTTAACAACTTTAATCTTCAGGGTTTTCTTTTTATTGAAATGTTCTTGATTTATTTAATTTTTACTCTAAAATATTGAATATGGTATTGTTTTGTAAATTTCTATTTCAGATGGGTTGTTGATTACACTGAGCAACACAATAGGAATTTTTACATCGACTTTTTTCTTTCTATTCCACTGGCTCTGTTAAACAGTTATAATTATGTTGGTTGGCATTCATAGAGTTTTCAGATAATTCAGCTTTTTATGTGTGAACAGAAACAATTTAATTCTAGTCATTTTTGTTTTGTTTTATTGTCTGAGAGTTTTAGATAGTAGTATGAATACTTTTTTAATAACAATGTAAGACTGGGTATTATTCTTTATTTCTTCCTCCAAAATGATTTTGAGAATTTTATATATGTTTACTGTATTCACATTATTTCTCTGCTTCTTCCCCCCAACTCCTCTTATTCACCTAACTCCCTCTCATATTCATGACTTTAAAAAAATGATTGTTATGAATTACCTTAGAAAATGCTTTGAATTAGTCACAATAAAGTATAATAGAAACTAAGGTCTTGTGATACATAACCATCATTGTGCTGAAGGATAGTCTTTTTATACTTAAATTACTCAAAGATTTTTCTGAATCACAAAATACACTGAAAAGTATCTTTCAGCCTTTGAATTGATAAAACAATATTTATTTTTATTCAGTTAATATATGCAATTAGTGAACTTTTATCCAGATTTTTTCAGATACATGAAACAATGCATAATAGAGATTGTAGAGGCAGAGGTAACATTTTATATTCACATACATTGATTAAATTTAATTCATAAAGAAGCCAAAGCCAGAGATTATAATAATAATTCACAATTATAAATGTATAACTTTATGTCATGCCAAAATTTATGTTACTCATGACTCAAATTTTCTACAAAAGTATTTAGGATGTCAGTTGACTGTGGGTATGGAAATTACAAAAAGTGAACCTTTAGTTCAGGATGGTTTATGGTACACTTTAGTTATTTATTTTGGTATCTTAAATAATACTTGCATCCCAGGAGAAATTCCAATTAGTCATATTGAATGAAGCTAACTAGTGAGATATTGAATTAGGCTTGTTAGTACTTTGCTGAGCAACTTTTAAACTGTATTAGTAAGTGATAACTGTCTGTAATTTTCCTTTTGTGATATAACTTTCTGGTTTTGGTGTCTAGATAATACTGGACTTATAAAATAAACTTGCATATTTTGGGTAATGCCTTTGAGTTTTATAGCTGGTTCATGTGGTAGTTCTATTTTTTGTTTTTTAAGAATTTTCAATAATGACTCCCACAGTGTCTGTACTGGTTTGTACTCCTGCCAGAAATTAATGAAATTTCTTCTTTTTCAACATCTTTCCTGGCTTTTGTTTTCACTTGTGTGCTTGATGACTGCCATTCTGATTGGGATGAAATGGACTTTTAATGAAGTCTTAATTTGCATTTCCCTAAAGGTTAAGGAGGTTGAACAATCACTAGCTTATTTTTGGCCACTTGTGGATTTTCTTTTGAGAACTTCTTGCCCAGTACCTTGGCCTATGTCTTTCTTTTTTCTTTTTTTTATTATTAAAAAATCTTCTATTCATTTTACATACCAACCACAGATCCCTATCTCTTCCCTTCTCCCCAGGTTTCTCCCCCACCCCCCACCCCCGATTCCTATCTCCTCAAGGCAAGGCCTCCCATGCAGAGTCAGCAGAGCCTGGTATATTCAGTTAAGACAAGGAGGACCCTCAGTGTGTCTCATGGATCTCCCTTATCCC
The DNA here is from genome assembly GCA_902168415.1 of Peromyscus melanophrys. Taxonomy (NCBI): domain Eukaryota; kingdom Metazoa; phylum Chordata; class Mammalia; order Rodentia; family Cricetidae; genus Peromyscus; species Peromyscus melanophrys. The sequence goes on along the minus strand of CABHPR010148079.1, from coordinate 42,574 downwards.
ATTTATTGATTGGCAGGTCTATTATCAGAAACTTTAGGGAGTCTAATGTTGGCTGTCATATATTAATGAGGCAACTGGGATTTTCTCTGTGGGAACTTAGAATTTTTTATTATAAATAATTTTTGAGATTATAATATAATAATATAATTACACCATTTCCCTCTTCCTTTTCTTGCATTCAAAACCAGTCATGTACCCTCCACCTAACTCTCTTATAAATCCATGGTCTCTTTGTTTTTAATTGTTGCCACACATGCACATTTGGGAATAAAATAAATAAATGCTTGTAGATTTTTACTAGTTTAGTAAATTAGTGGTTATAGGTTTTCTTCCAATAACCATGATTTCACTAGGACTGAGTAGTTAGCTAAATTTTCAGTACCAAACATGCCATTCCTCTTGTTGAGTGGGTCTTAAGTTCAGTTAGAGAGCTCTTGGTTAGAGCAAAGGTATACTTGCCACTACTGCATCTGAGGTCTCTTGTGCCCTATCGGTCATTGAGTGGTTCATAGGTATCAATAGCTGGGAAGGACTACTGATTGCTTCTCTCCTTTGGAATCTCACATGGCACCTTCAGGTATCATGAATTCTACTCTTCAGGGAGCAGGCATTCAGGTCACTTCCAACTCAGGTGTCTCTGGGCCCTGTTTCTGAAGTGTATGCTATGTTCAGCAATAGAGACTTAACTTCTACCTCTGGGAGGTAACTAAGGGCAAGAGCTCATGTGTACATTTTAGGAGGCTCATGATATTTTAAATTTCTTTTATTTTTCCCACTTGATCCATTGTTGTTCAAGAACAGCTGTTGCTTTAATTAACAGGAGTCCATGAACTTTCTGAAATTTTTCCCATTAATGGTTTCTAGTTTCCTACCAGTCCTGTCAGAGGCTGGCTTTTCTCTGGGAAAAGTAGGTAACAAAATTTAGAAGAAAACGTGAGAGAGCTTCCAGTACACAGATGACATCAGCCAGTCATTTTCAGTAACATCATTCTGGTTGCTGAGTTAATTGGACTTCAATATAAGAATCTGTTTTAAAGAACAGTTTCAGTTCCATAGATTCTAACCACCCCAGAAGTCATACATGCTTCCATTCAACAAATCCTTACAGAAATATTAGTGATTATCTAGTGTTGTCCTATATTCTGGGAATACTGGGGGAGCAGAAGTGCTTCAGTTGTAGCTAAAATCCTGGGGATATGTAATTTCAGCACAGATTGCTAACTTGGACAATTTTTATCTTACTTTTATTTCAAGAAAAAGGACCAGAAGCTTAGAAACATCATTTAGTACACAAATATTCTTCACTGCCATCAGATATGTGGTAATTTGGCCTTGTTAATGATTTCACCTGTACAGAATTTTGTAAAGAGGGCACTTATGTCAAAAAAGTCATAAAAAATATGTGTATGTTGTCAAAAATACTGAAACCATTTCAGAAACACACATCACTTTGAAACAAAAATATCCTTCAACCATCGGAAAGGTACAATGTAGTTAGAAGTTTTCATGTGTTCCACCCCGGCTGCAGCCACTCAGACCCAAGTAAACACACAGAAGCTTATATTAATTATAACTGCTTGGCCATTAGCTCAGGCTAACTACTGACATGCTCTTACACTTAAACTCAGCCCACTTCTGTTCATTTATATGATGTCATTTCTGTTAATCTATATGAAGCCACTTGTTCCGTGGCTTTACCTGTGTGCCATTACACGCTGCTCTCTGAATGGCAGGCTGGCATATCCTGACTCAGCCTTCCTCTTCCCAGAATTCTCCTTGTCTGCTTATCCTGACTGTACTTCCTGCCTGGCTACTGGCCAATCAGCATTTTATTAAACCTGTGTACAAAAGCATTATCCTACAGCAGTACAAGATTTAAACCTTTACTTTGAAGTATTTGTAGTCATTCAACACAAATGCTGCACTTGCTTTTATTTGACTCCTGGTTGAAAAATGCTCTGGGTTAACCGTTTTATGGAAAAAAACAAACAAACAAAAAACTGTTGCTTTTTCCTCTATGTCGGTAACATATTTTTAAACTGATTAAATAAAATTGGATAACATTTACTTTGCATGCAAGATTACATTGATTCTCTCAGCAGCTAAGGGAGTAATGAGGTCATTTTGTTACCTGTAGATCAATGAAATTAGAAATATATCCCTTAACTACACAGGTGGCTTTTGTTATGTTTTAAAAGAAATACCCCTGTACACCAGGGGTTTCAATTTTGACAGTTACCCTAAACTTGTATCCTAAGCAGTATTCTGAAACTCATCCTAAACCTTGGTTGGTGAATCCAGAGTTAATGAGGGATTTAAAGGATGGATTGTAGTTCTAATCTCATTGCAGGGGCTCACTAGGACACATTGTCATATGAAAATTGTCTTTTCTAGGTCAAGTTCTCTCTGCTTTCTCAAGTGACCGTCCTGGCATTCTTCATACCTGAAATGTCTTAGAGACCATCTCTAAAATTTTAATAACTTCTAATTCTTTTATCTAACTTTAAAGTATATAGTCACTCTATAATTTTGGAAAGAACTTCTATGGATAACTGAAGATGCATGGGGGCTAAGTTCTGCAAGTTTTCTTTAAGTGAAAGTTTGCATCAACCACACAAAAATTAATAAATACAGATTTTTCTTTCTTCAAGTCTGGGATAGGTGTTAAATTAAGTCTCTGTGTTGTGGTAAAATGTATTTGTATAGTTGACAACTTAAGTTCAATTTTAAAAATATCTTTCTTTACTGAACTCTTTTGTGATGGATGCATCAGTCTAGGTTCTGCTGTGTTTTAATAATAAAATGGAAATAATGTCCTTTGTTTATGGAGTATCAGATATTAATTCTGAATTCTTTAGTCATGGAGTCAAATTTATTTAAATTCATCCTAAGACCTACCATCAAATCACTAGAATTTAAGGGCTAAAACTGTGATTAAGTTAAGAAAGTTCTTGCTCCAAAAGTGTAAAGAACAGAGTTCAAATTCCCAGGACCTACATAAAATCTAGGCAAACATGCTAGTCATCTGCCAGATATCTCCGTGCTTTGGAGACAGATATGGGATCCCACAGACTACCTGGCTAGCTTGAATAGCCAAATTGATAAGTTCTAGGTTTATTGAGAAACCTTGCATCAATAAATAAATCAGAGAGTGCTCAAGGAAGACACTGGGTGTCAACCTGTGGCCTTCACAGGCAAGTAAATATATATGCCTATGTACCCCCCCACACACAACAACACACCCCATACAAATACACATGCAAAACACTTAGAATTTGAATAGTGAAAATATAGTTGATTAGTTTTAGAAAGACATACTATTTTATAGTAAATTATACCTTTAAATGTATTTGCAATTTTATAAACATGAATCTATAATTTCTAGTTCTTAGGGGAAGGATGTGGAATAAACAATTACTCTTATTCATATGATATATTGCTTCCCTGTATTAGAACCTGGGTAAGCAGTATCTACTATTTACATACTTTTAATGAAAATAAATCCTTCCTGATGTGGAAACCTATTTTCTACCTATGAATTTTTTTCTCCTTGGCTCTTTCTGCTGGTGGCCATGCCAGAGGAGCAGGAGATGGCTATTGACTTCAGGTTGTCAGCCTACCAAGAGGGGAATCCCTTATGGATGAATCTGTGATAGGCAAGGCCCCGGGACCACAGACTCCAGAATGTCTTTTGCTTCTGCTGTACCTCACATGTTTGCTGCTGCCAACTTTCTCTCATATCTGGCATGGTGTGGATGGTGTGGGGAGACCCCCCCCCCCCCGCCTGTAATGTAATGTGTTGTCTCATGGAAACATCTCATTCTTTTTTACCTGTAGATTACTATGAAGATTGTTTCTTCCTAAGCTGTACTATCTAATTGATAATAATAATGTTAGTTTAAATAGAGTTTTGATAATTAAAAATAAAACAAGGAAGTGTCACACAGCTAGAACACATTAGTTTCTATTGAGGAGCCACACAGACTTAGGTTAATGATTAAGAAAAACAACTGAATCCCAGTAGTCCAGCTATCTTAAACTCTTTTAACCTTAATGTTGGGAGATATGTTCACAGGTTTCAGATTGCATCGTAGCCGAAACAAAGCTTTGAAAATAAGTTAAAAGAGACTAAGATATTTTTTGTTAAATAGCTTTGAGGTGAAAATCCAAGAAAACAATTTAAAGTTTTAGAAAGGCATATAGGTGAGTGACAAACTCTTTAAAGTCAGGGAACAAGAACAAAGCAGCCTAATTATGAGCTGATATACCTTTTTTGCTAGGATTGATTAATGACCAAAGGTGATGATTAATTTCTTATACCTATTTGTGCCCTCGATCTCCTGATTATCTATCTATCTATCTATCTATCTATCTATCTATCTATCTATCTAT
>CABHPR010148079.1:0-38172 GCA_902168415.1 Peromyscus melanophrys | reverse complement strand
TATCTATCTATCTATCTATCTATCTATCTATCTATCTATCTATCTATCTATGTATCTGTCTATCTGTCTATCTATCTATCTATCTATCTATCATCTATCTATCTATCTATCTATCTATCTATCTATCTATCTATCTATTTATGTATCTATGTATCTATCTATGTATCTATCTATCTATGTATCATCTATCTATGTATCTAACCTATCTATAAGAGTGAGCATGCACCCTGAAGATTTAAAATAGAGCTGATTGTTTTCCATATATAAAACTTTAGATTTGTGATTCATTTGAGATTTCTTATAAGATTACCTTTCAAGTTAAGTAATAAAGTGGCTGGTCCTTTCTTTGTAACTGAAAAATGCAGCCTGCCAGTAAAAAAGTGCCTTGCTTGGGTATGAATGTATGTGGGTTCTTTAGAAAATTTGTTTTTCACCTGTAATACATAAAATGTTAAGGAATATGGAAAATGTGCAGTTTTTTACTTCTATTCATTGCAATCATCCACTTGAAAAACCGAATGTAACCACATTGTAATTTCTATATTTCCTGAAAGATTTTGCTAGGCTATATAACCTGTAATGAAAAGAATAAAGATAGCGTTAGAAGGAGTCAGAAGGAAAACATCAAGAGGGAAGACAGAGTTAGAAGGAAAACATCAAGAGTAAGAGAAGGAAATCATCAGTAAAATAAAGAATAGAGAATATGAAAGAAGAATAAAGAAAAGGTCTGAATGAAACCATCAAGAAAGTGTGTGAGTGTCTTTTCCCTTACCTCCTCAGATTAAAAAAGTCATAGTATGCTGACTCTGTGGATTCTCTTTTTGCCCTGCACTGCTAGAGGCTGGTTCCCCAGGCAGCAAAAATCTTTCATTCTTACTCTGTTCTGTTATTTGATAAATTAGAGAATGAGTCAGAGAAATTTTCTAACATTTTGTTTGCTTGAAAGATCATTATGAAAGTAACATAATGCCTACTTCTTGAAAGATCATTATGAAAGTAACATGATGCCTACTTCTTGAAAGATCATTATGAAAGTAACATGATGCCTACTTCTTGGAGATCATGCCCACTCATATCACTAAACTCACATGGCTACTTCTTTAGGATGGAACTTTGAAAGAAGCCAATACAGGGTTTCTGGAATTGTCCTTTGATTCTGTGTACCCAGACAATCTGATACAAATAAATAGTAATTTTTATAGCAACCATAAACTCATATATTGATTAATTTGTAAGAATTTTAAATGAATGTCATACGCAGATGGTTAATTTGCTACTGGAGAATTCTTATAGTATCCACCTAGACTAGGAATCCTTCCACACAGTTTTTAATGACGTATCTGCCTGCATTTCACGTCACATTAAAGGCAAACCTACTTTACTCCACCATATGTCACTCTCATGGACAAGTTCCCACTGTAGAGATTAGACATGGGTTCCTCCAGTGCCTAGGAGGTATTTGACTGCTGGATTTTTTTCTTTTTGCTTCAATTTAAGAGTATATTATCTTTTTGCTTTACATATACTCATTTTCATTTTTTTTGCACTATTTCTTCAATTTTCTTCTGTTTGATGATATTCTCAAACTCAACACATTTTCTATGTAAAGATATTGAAGGAGTATTTTTGGCTTTAAACATTATAATATAATTCACCCCTAAAAAATTTGAAACATCTACTTAAAAGATACAACTTTACAGTGAAAGAAGCAAAAATCATAGTGTTTGAATAAAGTTTATTGCCTAAGCATAAGGCAAGCTAGCATAAAAAAATAAACATATAAAGATCCTTATTTAAAATTTACAAAGAACTGCAAGACAATACTCAGAAAAATATTCAACCAAGCAAAGATTCTCCTGAGAGCAGAGCCCTCATGAGCATAGAAAATACATCCCATGATCTATGCTCCACCTAAATATCTCCTGGGTTGGAGGCAAGGAATTAAGAATGTTTTGGAGAATATTTGATTTTGGCAGCATTTTAAATTTTTTTCTGATATTATCATACACATAGGCAATGCTTTGTGATCATATGTACATAGATTTTCTTCTTACTTTTCTGCTATTCTTGCTAACTTCCTTTATCTTCCCAGATGATACTTTCATGTTATCATGTTTTATTATTTTTGTTTTTCCTTTTGGTGCAGGTCTTGTGCAGATAGCTACAGCCAGTGTGTATTCCTGTTTGCAATGGCCATATTTTGTCCAGAAGACAGCTGTTCATAGCCATCCTCCCTGTCCTTCAGCTCTGATTATCTTTCCTCCTCCTCTTCCACAGTGTTTCCTGGGATTTGGAATGAGTTCCAACCATGTTCTATTTAAGTCTCAGGATTCAACAGACCCTTGTTTTCAGTACTTTGACCAGTTACAGTCTCTGTATTAACAATTCTCACTATAAAATGAAGCTTATGGGTACTACCTTAAGGGGAGGAAGCCGCAACTCAGGTTTGGTAATCCTAAGAGGATGAGTAAGGCAGGCCCTTCCTGAACCAGGCCCAGCCAGGAGGAAGCAATTACATCAGCTGGGCTGGTTCATATCAACTTTCAGCAAGTTTAGAGTTCAGGAGCTTGTAGTTTGCAGGTGCCCCGTAGATGGTGTCTGTCGGCCAAGTGGAAATCTGCTGAGAAAGTGATAGAATAAGGACAGAAGTTAACATTTAGGAACTTAAAGGAAAATCTTATGTTTGGGTTCAGGCCCATTATCCTGGTAGTTTCAAGGAGGGAGGAGTCCCAAGATCAAGAGACAGAGAGTTTCCATCCTCAGGAATAGACAGGTCGGCAACCATAGGCTGTACTTATCTGGAGTTTCTTTGACCTGTGAGAAGTGGATCCAAGTTTTATGATTCCCTAGGTTCTCTGAAGCTTGCATGAATTTTTAGTTTACAAAAAGACACAGAAGTTTTAGATATATTAGCATTACCAATCTGTACTGAATTTTTTTTTTTTTTTTGTAGAAAAAGCAGGTAACAGTTGTCTGCAAAACAGCTGTAGTAAACTCACACCTTTGAGGTCTAGCAAAAGCTATAAATTTGGGTTAGAAAACATGAACATTTTCTTCCTCTGTCCAGAAAGCCAGATATAGATTGGACAGAGATGTCTTTGGCCTGATGAGAAGCATCTTTAAGCCTATACTTAGAAGACAGTCAAAGGAAATTAAAATCCCGAGCTTGTGACTAAACAGTAAGTAGTCAGTGCTCTACCAGCTTATCAGAGTTCCATTGATGAATGTTAAAACTCTGAGCTTTTGAAACCTTAGTGTAACAATAGTATAGAAGGGGAAATAAATCTGAAGCATTTCCCATTTTCACATACCTTAGATCACTTACTAATACCTTTATAGTTTGCTTTTACATCTTAAATTATTTTCTGAGACCCTCAGAACTTACCTCAGACCTTTATACATCTTGAAATATTTTTTTCAGACCCTCATTTACCAGAGACATAAGTATTCAGTACTGAGAACAAGCAATTCAAATCATGTTCCCTTAGTGGAAAGTTACATATGAAACGTGTTTATGTTTTCCTGTTAGCAAGGCAAACTGAACAGATATGACTTACCTGAAAGATGGATATTGTTGTACAAAGGGTCCACAGCTGGTTAAGTTTGCTGATGACTTTTCTCCCTGAAGAACTAACATCCTAAGTATGTTTTTTTTAATCAGTGCTGTGGTTATATAATTTTCTTTTTATCTTTAATCAACATATACTTTTTTAAATGTCCATCCCCTGTTTTCTCTTCTTCCTCTCACTCATTCTTTACTACCTCTCTTTATCTCCTGCCTTCCTTATTTCCTTCTTTGTTTTTGTTTAAAATGAACCCAATGATGTTCTCTAGCACTTATGAGCTAGTTATGAAAATAGACTCTGATAAATGATAAATGGATAAAGATAATGTGTTGTATTATTATACCCTAGTAAAAGGCACAAGATCTGCTAAAATAATATTAATTGTTTTTTTGTTTTTGTTTGTTTGTTTGTTTATTTGGAGACAGGGATTCTCTGTGTAGCTTTGTGCCTTTCCTGGATCTTACTCTGTAGACCAAGCTGGTCTCCAACTCACAGAGATCCACCTGCCTCTGCCTTCCAAGTGCTGGGATTAAAGGCGTGCTCCATCACCCCCCGGCAATCTTAATTGTTTTTATTTTGGGGAGATCATCATGTTTAATTCCTAATATTTTCATTCTTTTGAATTTTCAATGACTTTTTAAATCATCTTAAATTAAAAAAATTCTACGTTCACAAATTCAACTGCATGATTAAGGGAACTTCTAGATGACTCAATTCACTAGAAATCTCAATTCACTGTGTTTAAGTCTAAAACAAAGTGTGCTGGACACAAGCACATTTTTATTTTTAAAATATAAGATGCAATCAAACTTTACTTTTTCTGCCCCATGCTCTGCAGGCTTTGGGACTGACTCAGAAATACTGGCATTGCCTAGAGTATATTAGAAATGCATATTCATGCCCTGCCTTGACCTCTTGACTCAGAATTTCTAGTGTAGAGTGGGAGCAGCATTCTGTTTCATAAGGTACACCAGCTTACTTAAGGTATTATGAAAGTAGAGAATATAGCACTCATCTACATTAGCTCCATCCTGAGGTCTTTTAATTTGCATCGTTCATGTGTAGGCATAGTGTAAATATCATTTACGTCAATTAACTTTTTAAATACTATAAATTCTTGAAATTTAGAAAAAATGAAACATAAATGTACAATATGGTTAGAATTGAAATTCAGTAACTCTGTCTTAATACTCAAAAAATAGTCTGTAAGGAATTTGAAAAAAAAACCTAACTAGTTTTGCAAGCAAATAACCCAAATATATGCACCTATATACAATCATCTTGAGAGAAAAAACAGCTCTCAATAAAATTGTTTCTCATCATCCGAATTACCTCATGCAATTTATATATTTTCTTCTCATTGTTGGTAAACAAGGATTTTTTGTAGCTTTATAAGAAAATACTGTTATTCATTGTTTGAAGTAAACTAAATTGCACAAAGATTTCAACTTGAAACAGAAGTCTGTGTTTCAGAAGAAACTTGTGGTCAATGAACAAGGACTTAGGAATTCCTTCCCACAAACTTTGTCCTACCTAGACTATTATTTTATGTACAAATAAGAGTAAATCAACAATTCAAAGAAGACATGAATATACTTCAAGAGAGAAAAATAAGGAGATAAATAAAATAAATCATTCTAAGATATGAGGATAGAATTCAATAAAGAGAATTGGTGAAGAAAGCTCATATTGAAATTCTGTGGGAAATGAAAACCTAAACAAACTAAAGCTCTCAGTGGGAAACCTCACTGGGATAATGAGTTGTATAGAAAACAGAGTATCAGGGCTGCAAGACAAGGTACAGGAACCAAATCATTTAGGAAAGTTTCATATATTTTTAAAAAATATGAATATTGGAGAGTTCTAGAATGCCAGGAAATTACTTACAGATTATAGGCACAGAAGAGCATGAAGGACACCCTACTAAAGGGCAGAGAATATATTCTCAGTAAAATCATAGTAGAAAAGTTCCAAACCTAGAGAAAGAAATGCCTATCCACATATGGGAAGCTACAGAACACTCACTAATCAGACAGGAGTACAAAAGAAACTGGTCGTAACATATTATTGTTAAAATAGTAAAACAGCAGGCAAAAGGAAAGAGACTGAAATCTGTGAGGAAGGCCACATCTCGCATAAATGCAGTCCGTCAGAACAATACCTATTTATTTGATATTTTTATGAAAAGAATAGTGTAGAAAAGTGCATTCTAAGTTCTGAAATGTGACAGCTGTCAAATCAGACTATTATACCCCACAAAACTAACCATTAAAACTTATGGGGAATCAAAAACTTTAAATGATGAAAGTAGATTAAAGAACTTGTGATCACTATGACAGTTCTATAGGAAACACTAGAAGGGATTATTGAGTAAGAACGAAAGGATGAACACATCTCAGAGTTAAAAGTTAATATATACATAATACTAGGAGATTTATAAAATAGAACTAAGAATATGTCACAAAAATCATCAAAATGACATGCGCTGATACACATTTGTCATTAGTAACTTCCCACATTAACAAATCTCCATTACATAATAAAAATGCACAGACTACTAGTTTGAATTAGCAAATAGGATACATTATTTTATTTCCTCCAAGAAATATGTCTCAAGGCCGATGACAGACAAAACATAAGGCTAAAAGGATGGGAAAAGTTCCAAGCAAATGGAACCAGGAAACAAGCATGCACACATATTAGATCCTGTATCTCATAAAAGAGGCTTCAATCCAAAATGTATCAGAAGAGATAAGATTCCCTTCTTACTCATTGAAAACACAGTCAGCTGAGTGGATGTTACTATTTTAATCCTTTGTGTGCCAAACACAAGTAAATCCAATTTCATGAAACAAATAATACTAGATGTAAAAATACATATTACCACCACCAACAAAAAAGAATCTCATTAGGAGGGTATATAGAACATCTGTGATATGAAATAATAATGGAAGAATGCTGGGGTCTAAAGGTTTGAGTAGGGGTGGGTGTGGGGTGCTAGGAAAAAGGAGGAATAGTAAGGGGTTCAACCAAAGCATCTATAAAATCCATTGGTTTGTAAGTTAATTTAAATGATTTAAGTAGCTCAAATGGAGGTAACAAATGAGTAAACTTTGCTGATCCTAGAGGACATGGAGTCTTAAATAAATATCTCAGTTTCAGACATAGGTTCCTTCCCTATGAGTTTTTGGTCATAGATATCCCAAATTTACATCCCCTCCCACCCAAAATACATTCTATAGCCATTATTCTTGGTTGTCCATAATAACTATACGGTGCCTATTGCTGAAGATATCACACATTTGTTTTTGCAGGTCAGAGAAATTAATCTTGAACTGAACAGCAAACTCTCCTTTTTGGCTAGCTTTCATAGTGCTGGAAGATGCTATGTAGGCTTCTGGGGATAAAAGGCATATACATTTATATAGTACTGGACAATTTACATACTGCATTACTGACCTGGTGGGCAAGATGCCTACTGATACAATACAGGCAAGACTGTTTATGGGGATAAACAAATGCTATTAACTGGATTTGAGTCCTGCTTCACATGAGGGTGTGGAGAGAATGTGAATGTAGAACACTGGGGAAGAGTTCTATGAAAGGATATCCTTCATATATGGCACAGCTGTTGCACACATGAACTTCCAGAAGCTGTGATTACCCACCTCATTATGGTCAATAGTGTGAGTAATCCCAGTGTGCGTGGCAGGGAAGAGCTCTCCATGTCCCACACTTGGGTGAGGAACTATTGGCCGTTGACAGCTGATGTAGGAGGGAGAATCACTTTTCCTTAGGAATGTGGCCACTGGTAGGGCCCCTTAACCTAGTGAATGACCCCCAGCTCATGTGCATATGGGCAGTGATAATCAACTCAGTGTATTAAAAATAAACAAATAAATAAATATAGAAGAAGGACATAAAGATGGGAAGGAGGCACAATGGGATAAGGATGAAATAGAAGGGTCCTGGGGAAAATTGTAGAGGAGATATGGTTGAGAGTTCATAACTCTCTGCTTTGTTCTTGGTTCAAAGTATATGATTTTTCAGTTTCCTAACCTTTCCTCATATCCATGCCTACTACTTGCTGATGTGCCTGTCCTACTTGACCAACTCTTATCCCTCTGGAACCACAAGTCAAAATAAAGCCCTTCTGTAAGTCTTCTTTTTCATGGTATCTTATGATAGCAACAGAAAAGTGACTACATGTAGCAGGACTCTTAAAAGTTCTTATTAATAAAAACAAACCCAGGGCCAGGTATTGGGGTGAACTCTGGAAGATCAGAGAGACAGAACAAGTCACAGCTAACCTCACTTTGCCAATTCCTCAGCTGATCCTGTTTCCTCAGACTGGAAGCCTCTGAGTTCTCATCCAAATGGATCTCAGCTGAACTGCTTCTTGAAAGCCTAAAAGCTTAACCAGCTCTAGTTCCTGGTTTCACGACTTATATACATTTCTGCTTTCTACCACCATTCCCTGGGATTAAAGGCTCACTTCCTGGGATTAAAGGCGTGAGTCACCATGCCTGGCTGTTTCCAGTGTGGCTTTAAACAGCACAGAGATCCAGATGGATCTCTGCTTTAGGAATGCTAGGATTAAAGATTAAAGGTGTGTGTGCCACCATTTTCTTGCCTCTGTATCTAGTGGCTGTTCTGTTCTCTGACCCCAGATAAGTATATTAGGGTGCACAATATTTGGGGGAACACAATATCACCACAACTATATTTTCCTTCATATTCAGAATCTAGATCATACACACACAAACACACACACACACACACACACACACACACACACACACACACACACACGAAATTAGAAGGTATTGAACAGGTCTAAAGTTAAGGGGAACAAAAGAGAATAATGCAGATAAGAATTGCAGAATGTTACATTTTCCATTACTTATTATGTCTCGAATCTCTCTATATATTACCTTAATTTAATTGTTTATTTTACATCCTGATTAGTTTCCCCTCCATCCTCTCCTCCCATTCCCTCCTCCCTCCTCTTTTCTACCTCCTCCACTCCACTCCCCCTAAGGGAGCCCATTTATATGAAGGGAAAATATGAGACCGATGCAGGCAAGGAAGCTAAATACAAGCAAGGTTCCATAATTATATAAGAATGGAAATATCACAATAAAACATATTATTTTTTATTCTCATTGTCTTATTTAGGGTCTCTATTGCTGTGAAGAGAAAGCTTGGCCAGGCAACTCATATAAAGGAAAAACGATTAATTGGTGTAGCTTACATTTTCGGAGGTTTAGTCCATTATCATCATGGTGTGATGGGGTGATGTGCAGGCAGACATGATTCTGGTGCTGAGAGTCCTATATCTTGATAGATAGGCAACAAGAAGTGTAGATGAAATTCTAAATGGTCTTATTAAATAAGAAACACAGAGCCAAATGCAGAGTTAAAAGCCCAAAAGATCAGAGCACTAGCAAATAGTCTTTAGCTTACCAGTGGCTGCCATCCTTCCCCTGAGAGAGAGAGAGAGATCTTCTGTGTGACCTGTCTTTTTATTGCCTTTCTGTTCTACCTTCTCAGTGGCTTTAAACCCAACCACAAGATTTTCTCGGCACTGCCTGTCTATATAGACTTCCAGGTCTCTATGGTTTGTACTGAGATTAAAGGTTCGGGTTACTGCTTGGCTGTGTCCTTGAACACACAGAGACTCTGCCTGCCGTATGATTGGATTAAGGGCATGTGCCACCACTGCTGGACTTCTGCTAAATGGCTTGCTTTTAGCTCTGACCTCCAGGCAACTTTATTTATTAACATACAAATAAAATCACATTTCAGCACAAATAAAATATCACCATAAAGAAATGGTCTATCTCACTGGGTGTGGCTTGAGCATATATGAGACCTCAAAGCCCACCTCCACAGTGGAGCACTTCCTCCAATAAGAACACACCTACTCTAATAAGGACACACCACCTAAGAGTACTACTCCCTTAGGGAGCCATTTTGTTTCAAACTACCACACTCATTAAAAAAAATTTAAAGAATCATAAAAAAATATGTTTTCTTTTATCTTCAGAAAATGACTCTGGGTGAGTGAAATGCAGGTTAACATGTACAGAACTTTATTCTGACCTTGGCTTTTACTATTCTTAATGATGTAAAATAGATGTTTCATATTTTTAAAAGGGCATTGAATGATAAATCCATTGACAATGTTTAAAGATTTAAAATTCATAAAGCAGGGATTTATTCTAAATCTTCAAGATGATGTAATAAGAATATGTAGGATCTTGAGATTTAAATAATAATTTTCATGGGAATTGCAGCTTCATATGATTTATTCCACAGTGCCATGCAAGTTCCCTTGTCTAGGAGTACATATTTAAACATTTTCTATTCTGCAAAACTCTGTCCTATGGCTAAACTACATGAATTTAGCAGCTACACTCTCATTTCTCATTGAGTAAACAGAAGCCGATAACTGTAGTGGTGAGAAGTACCTGAAACAAGTAAGGAGGTAAATGTGTGGATGACCATTGTCAAGGTCACTTATCGTCAGATGATTTCCACACCTGGCGTGCAAAACTCCATGTGTGCAGAGGAATATCGTATTCTGTAACTCAAATCCTAACATTCTAATTATCTTATTCTTCATTTTGAGTCTTGGCTACTTTGTTATTTCTGTTCAGAGACATAAGGATCAAGGTAACTCATAAAAGACAATGTTTATTGGGGCTCACAGTTCCAGAGGGTTAGAGTTTATGATCTTTATGACAGGGAGCATGGCAGCAGACAGGCAAGTATGGGGCTGGGGCAGTAGCTAAGACCTTCATAATCATCAGTAACATCCTACTCCTCAGTTTAGAGGTAGAGAGAGGATGCTTCCTGGGAATGACATGGGATTTTGATACCTCAAAGCTTACTCTCAGTAACACACTTCCTCCAACAAGACCACTTCTAATTCTTCCCCTAAATTCTGCCAACTGAGAAACAAGCATTCAAATATAAGATCCCATGGGGCCATTTTTATTCAAACCACCACAGTTTGTTACTACATAAAATGTGAGAGGCAGAGACCACTGCATTTAAGTTCTGTTCGGGAAGGTAAAGTTTCAGGGACATAATCAATCATTGTAGGCCATAGAGGGTTCTCGTAACTTCATGCAGATGTTACTCTTAATGCAGATGAACTCCTCTACCAAGAGCAAACCCTTAAACTAAGTAAAGCAGAGACTCAAGGTGAATCATGGCTATCATGGAGGTGAGTAAATTGTTTTGTGTTGCAGACACATATCTCCTAAACAAAATAAGCCATTCCATAAAATGGAAAACTATTTAACCATAAATATTGCTCCGATGCATGCTACAAAGTAGATTAATCTTTAAAACATTGCACCAAGTAAAAAGAGCTGGAGATAAGTTATCATGGAATTCTGTGAACAGGACTTGTATCAGACAAAGGCAGTAGCTGCTATTTCTGGGGTCTTACTATTTTTAATTATAATTTTTCTTTATTCTTGATAACTTTGCACATTTACAATGAAATATGATAATAACCCCCCATTTCTTTCCTTCAAATAGTTCTATGATGATGGAACTATCTCTGGTAAATAATGAGACTGATTGTGTTTGCTCAGACTGCTGAAATTGCATAGTATGTAGTTTATTTCTTCAAGTGTGGTACAAATATAACCAGAAGAAATTTATAAAGCCTCATGAACAAATAATAAACCCTTTGGAAGGAGCTTTATCTTTAACTGTGTCCAACTGCGATGGTTTGAATAGGAATGGCCCTCATAGACACATATGTTTGAATGCTTTGCCGATAAAGAGTGGCACTATTAGAAGGTGTGGCCTTGTTGGAGTAGGTGTGGCCTTGTTGGAGGAAATGTGTCATTGTGGAGGCAGGCTTTGAGGTCTCATACGCTCAAAGGTATGCCCAGTGTGGCACACTGTCCCCTTCTGCTCCCTGTGGGTCAAGATGTAGAGCTCTTAGCTCCTTCTCCAGTACCATGTCTGCCTGCATGCTACTTGCCATGAGTAAACCTCTGAAACTATAAGCCACCCCCAATTATGTAGCAGGAATCTTAAAAGGTCTTATGAATAAAAACAAACCCAGGGCTAGGTATTGGGGTGAATGCTGAAAGATCAGAGAGACAGAACCAGCCACAGCTAACCTCACCTTGCCAATTCCTCAGCTGATCTCATTTCCTCAAACTGGAAGCCTCTGTGTCCTCATCCGAATGGATCTCAGCTGAACTGCTGCTAAAAGCCTAAAAGCTTAACGGACCCTGGTTCCTGGTTTTCATGCCTTGTATACCTTTCTGCTTCTTGCCATCACTTCCTGGGATTAAAGGCATGTGTCACCATGCCTGGTTGTTTCCAATGTGGCTTTGAACTCACAGAGATCCGTATGGATCTCTGCCTCCAAAATACTAGGATTAAAGGTGTGTGTACCACCATTTTAAGGCCTCTATGTCTATCAAGTGGCTGTTCTGTCCTCTGACCCCAGATAAGTTTATTAGGATGCACAATATATTGGGGAACACAATATCACCAGAGAATTAAATGTTTTCCTTTGTAAGAGTTGCTGCAGTCATGGTGTCTCTTCATAACAATAAAATCCTAACTAAGACACCAACTAATAGATAGGGACTACTAGAGAATGAACATCAACATCCCACATGGCTTGTCAAAACACAAACTACTCTCTTGAGAATAAGTTGGCAAAAGTAACTATTCTGAGTTCCCTGGATGGGTTCTGTTCCTAGGGAAGGTTGAACAACTACAGTAGAATAAAGGTTGGAGTCACTCAAGAAAATGATAGAAAAATAGAAATTTAAAAGTTTCTTATACTTATATATAGAGCAGACAAGTTTATGGAAGTAGAACATATGCATATACTGAGGGTAGAGGATGCGGATAGAAGAGTTTTTATCTTGTGAAGGTAATGTGTTTATGTGGTGATGGGACTTTTGGAAATAGGTAGTTGTAGTGCTTATACATCATTGTGAATGCAATTAATGCTTCCAACATTTCCATTTAATGGTTAAATTTTATTTCATATATTTTTGTATAACTATATAATTATATATGATATACATAAATATATACACATATATAAAATTTACCAAAAAATATTTAAATGAAGTTAAGGATGATACTTGACACCAACTTTGCAACCTGTGTGTAATTTTGACTTGGATCATTTTGAGTGATCTTATTTGAGATTCTATCTTAAACACCCATACAGAAAATATTGGCTAAATGTTCTCTCTTGGCCAAGAAAAACACTCATGTCCTGCCATTGCTTTGTGGACTATCATAGTCATTAAGATTATTAGTGGATATGAAACAAACATCATCCTATAGTTTGGCATTGGAAATATTGTCTTAAATGGAATGCCATGATTCTATTTATGTAAAAGGCAAAGAAGGAGTTTGAGTGATGCCTCAGTGGTTAAAAGCATGTACTGCTCTTTAAAAGGACCAGGGGAAGCTTCCCAGCACTTGTGTTGACTATATCACAACTACCTGTAACTCCAGCTCCAGAGAATCCAGTGGTCTCTAAGGACATCTGTACTCACCTCTGCAAACCACACACACACACACACATACACACACACACACACACACACACACACACACACACACACGTGCATGCACACACACAATTACAGATTTGGTAAATTGTCATATTCTCAAATCATCATTTTATATATGGGATATTTTAGAATGAACAGTATTTTGTTTTTTTTAAAATTATTTTGAAACTTGTGTTATAATGAAAACGGGAAATGAATCTGAGCATGCATAAAACACACTAAATAAAATCTATCAGGAAAATTACTTATGCTTCAAAATTTAACTCACATGCATTCATAGTAGAAGTATGTGACATATCATTAATCTTTCAGAAAAACAAAAGTATTATTGTTGACTGAAAAATCTGATTTTATTCAATTCTTTCTGGTCCTCCATTATAAAGAAGTTTGAGGTTTGTCCTAAGAAGCTAATGCATTACTTATCTGGGTTATATATTATCTTTCATAATATAAAATAATCAAAAGACTGAAATAAAAATAGTTGGACATAATTTTCTTCATTTCTCCTCTTTGAGAGAAACTGTAGCTTAATCTTTTTTTCCTATTTTCTCTGAACCCCTTGAGGATTATCTCATGAAACAAAATAAACCATTGACCAAAACAGAGTATAGCTTAATTTTTACAGCACAAAGGATTTTTGTTTTCATATAAAACAAGTTTGTACAGGAAGAAGCCCCCTTAGCTCAGTATGTCTTCATCAGTATGGTGATGCAAAGCTCAGGCTCACACTAGGTTTGTAGCTTTATGAGTAGGGGTTTGTCTTGTGGCTCTGAAAGATGTAACCTCAAAGGGAAGGACAATATAGATTCTCTTATCCTGAGGGGTTTCCTCACCCTTGCTGGGCACACCTTTCCCTGTGGCATTTACATCCCAATCTATATAAGCACATGTGATAGAAGATATGACCACAGTGGAAAAGCTTCAGTTAGGAAAACCACAGACATTTCTTTCTATTTAATTCTATCCTGCAGCTGCCTGAGGTGACGTTTTGGGGCAGGTATAATTAAGATCATTAGCTAAGGAATGTATTGGGGTTGTTTATACTAAAAGAGAATGTGTGTGTGTGTGTGTGTGTGTGTGTGTGTGTGTGTGTGTGTGTGTGATATTGGAGATGTCTTAAATAGCACCACAATTACAAAAATAAATTTTTCTAATTATACTATGCTCTAATTCATTGTGATCTAAGCTCCCAGAATCTTGGCTAACCTAAGTCATATCCACAATTAAGACCAAATAAATCTAAAAACATTATTTTAGCCCTTGTAATAGCTGCCTAAAAAACATATCTCATTCGGCTTGCTCTATTGTAATAAAATAGCATGGACTGGAGAATTGAAATAACACCAATTATAAACCAAGGACAAATAGAAAAACAATCCGAAATTCTCCTATCTGAACACTGCAGTGAACTGTACAAGATGAATGGCCTTAAAGAAGATTGTCACAGTATAAATTTCGTTGCCACTATTGCGTACTCTGGAAGCTAGTGGTGTGGGTTACAGTGACAAAGGTACAAAGATGTTCGGACTCTGTGATTGTAATCTAAATGCAAATCACAATTTAATTTCTTGAAAACAACATTAAGTATAGGTTAATATGGTTTACTCATTACCAGTCCTCCCCCAGAGTTATTCCAGGCTTCTGAGCAGACCAGTCATCGTAATAATTATGCTTTGCAGTTTCGTTTGAGATTAGGGTCATCTGGCTGATTTCTGGAAAGAAAATGCAATTCTTTTACTTTTAACGATGACATGTGACACTGTGACACAAGAACTTGCAAGTTTCCAGACTAAACTCACAAAATATACTTAAATATATTTTTAAAAGCAGAGGAACGTTTTCATGAATGCTAGTTGTTTCTCTACAATCATATTGTAATAGAACCGTATCTATCTTAGTAGATGAGGATTTCATTTAGAAATTTGAGTGTTAAACTTACCCTCCATGGGATTTCTTTGCACTAGCAAGGAACCACATCTTTCAGATGTGAGGCTTAAGACAGAATATGCAGGGGAGGAAGAACATGAGCTGTATCTCAGTTCCCGGGCAAATGCAGGAAGGCCGGACAATGTTCCTTCCTTCCTTCTTTCCTTCCTTCCTTCCTTGTCCTGCATCCCTCCCTTCCTTCATTTTTTTCCTTCTCTTTTTGTCTTCCTCATGTATCTCTTCTTCATCTATTTCTATACCATTTAGTTCCATCCCCTCCCTTCTATCTAGAATCACTTCCCTTCCCTCCCTCCCTCCCTCCCTCCCTCCCTCTGCTCTTCTCTTTCTTTCTCTTTTATTGGTATTTGGTGGTAAAGATTGGATCCACTGCTTTGAACACCCTAATACTGTCAACTATTATGGTGTTACAATCCTAGCCCCTCTTTAATTTGGGCTTTAATTTTTCTACTTTGTAATTTTCGAGGATATTTTTTGTGAAGAATGACAAGACTATTATGGAAAATAAGGAATATATTTAAAATTATTTGAAATAAATTTCTATGTCTGTAATTTGAATATTGCCTTTGAAACCTTCAGTTCCCGTTTATCCATGTATACACACTGAGCTTCAACTTGTTGCCAAGCTCATTGGCTTCACTGACTGAAATCTCTACTCTTATTTCCAACATTGGTAGCTTTCTCAGTCAGTTTGTTTATATTTTTACATGTAAGTCTTTTCAAAATAAAAGAGATTGGTCTTTCTGCCAATTACCTGTTATTTGTACATGAAATATACCTTGTACTCCACATTCTTTAAATGCTTTATCTGAGTAAGATGTCATAATTTGTTCTTTGTGGTGTTCACTGTTTACATTTATTATGTTTTTAGGGCTATGTTGAGCCATTGTGTTGCTGTTGGTTGTTTATTTTTAATGAATATGAGGATGAATTGAAAAGTTCCCTTGCTTTTAGATGCCAACCTGTGTTTTTATCATTATAATTAAGTTTTGCTATTGTTATTCTTTTGTATTGATGGGTTTGACTTCAGCACCTCAAATATGCTAGGCAGTGCTCTAGCACTGAGTTACACCTCAATCTCAGATAGTTTCTTAAAAATGCACTCTATAATATTCATCCTTAGCAATCATGTTTAGCAGGACCTCCATCTTTGACACATATAACAGGTGATTTCATTAGGTGGTATTAAGGCCAGACATTGAAAAACTATTGTTATGCTACTTTTCTTTTGATTTTAGTCATTAAATGTCTATACCTCTCTCCCCGAGAGAAATCCAGCTCCCTTGGGAAGAGGGATCATTTTTGTTTTTTTATTTAATATCCCAAATACCTATAAAAACTAAAAATAACTCTTTTCCTAAACAAATTTTACATCTCTTTAAAAAACCTAAAGCTATTTTCTATTATAAAAATTATGTATGAGTTTATCAAAACAATTGGTTATGGAAAATAGCTTGTTATAAATTCCACATATATATTCTACAACTGTACATCTCATTGTTGGTTTGAGTTTAATAGCTCTTATTGAATATCTTTATTTTCTTGAATAAAATATTATGATATAAATCTATATTAAAACATGTAATGACTGTTAAGGAAGAATGTCTAGGATCTCCATAGTTCTTTTAAATTTAGAAAGCATGTGTAATAGTGGTCTGAAGAACTGTGTTTATTTATTTATATGCTATTATGCCGAAGTAACTTGAGCCCTGGCCTTGCTATCTACAGCTTGCACAACCTCTGTCAGTCTGTTTCCAAATGTCTATGTTATCTTCTTCAATAGGACCTCCTTGAATGGTTAATGTGAAGTATACAGGACCACTTTGGCTCATAGATTTTATCAGATAATAATTTACTTGAAATGATTACTAAACACTAAATGAACTTGGACAATGTTCCCAACATGGCCTCATTATTTACTGTGTGGACAGACTTGCTGAGAAGATATCCAGGAAAATGGAGAAGGAAAGAGAGAGGTGAATGGGCTGTGGAAATGACTGAATTTCGATATAAACACATAAAGCTGTGAAATGATAAAAATGTAAAAGTTTTTCAGAGATAAATGATCAAAAATTGCTGATTTCCCTACTATATTGATTAATCTTGCTGTAGAGAGCTTCTGAAGGCTTCTTTGTTGACTTGTCTTTTAAATCAGTTTTCGCTGAACAAGACCACAATTGGAGAAGTGGGGAAGGTGTCAGGCCATGTAGCCACATGGAGTGTGGAATGCCACAAAGAAGTAAATACTTGGCTCCTATTTATTTGTGAACTATAATGAAAAAGATACTATATTTTTCAAAGATAGTTATGTTTTATGATGTCTCCCCCCCCCTTTTATGTCTTTCTTTGTTTTTGTTTAATGTCATAGCAGGTCTCCTATGTTTCCCAGGCTAGCACTGACCTCATGATCCCCCTATTTAGCCAGTCAAGTAGCTGGGATTACAGGTAGGTGCCACAGCAAACAACTGAGCTTTATATTTTCAACTCCTTTATCCATGTGATATTACACTTCTAGAATTTACTATCAGCTCATAAAGCTGTACCTAAGTATAACAAATAATATCAACTTCATTATATTTATGAAATGAAAAATCTTCAAGTATTTGACCTGCACATTTATTTATTGGGCTAATACATAGTAATTGTATATAGATAAAATAATTTTTGAATTTATTAGTGTCCATTTTTTATATTAATGACAAAACATTTCTTTAGAATCACCATTTCATAAAAAGAAAGAAAACTATTCAATATAAATCTCCATTCTTTATTTACAAAATGTCATTAGCTTTGCTTATTAACATCTTGTACATGAGAAAATAGTCCTTTTGTTTAGTTTTATGCTTATATTTTCCAAGACATCAACATGGTCTTATTTTTCATTACTGAAGCAAAGAGGAAATATTAAATGCAAAATATTGTATTTAAATGCAAATACTACAGCTGAATATAACAGAGGGTAATAATTTTGTATGGGATCCCATGAATAGTCATTAAAACTGAGCTTCTATCATTTAGGGATTCATTTTAAGAAGTTTCAACATGTGGGAATGTGGCAACAGCTCCATGAAGTCATCTCTCTCTCTCTCTCTCTCTCTCTCTCTCTCTCTCTCTCTCTCTCTCTCTCTCTCTCTCTCTCTCTCTCTCTGTGTGTGTGTGTGTGTGTGTGTGTGTGTGTGTGTGTGTGTGTACCCATTCACACTAAGAAAAGAAAATGCCTTCAGAGAGGACATTCCAGCTTCATACTAAATCTGCTCACCCAAAATGTTGCTTTATTTTCAACCCCCTGAACCCAATGTTAATTTCTTTCCAGAAATGAATTAGTTAATATGACTGCTTTAGGTGTATAGAATTGTTCTGACAAGCAGTTGGTACTTTTATTTTGCTCCCAGAACTAATGTTATCTTTATGTGTATATGTATTTACATTGTTTACCACCTTGCTTTTCTATTATCTAACCCTTCCCATGCAAGCTCTTTGTTCTTTCTGAAATTCATGGCCTCTATTTCTTTACTTAATATATATGTTATCTATCTCTATCATCCATCTATTCGTCAAATATATATTCATATATATGTCCAACTCAGCCGGTATAAAGTTACTTGTATGTGTATGATTTCAGGTCTGACTACTTGCTATCAGATAACCAATTTGGAGGCTATATCCTGGATATATCCTGGGAAACATTATTTCTTCTCTTAGCATTCCTTAGTTGTCTGTAGTTCTTTTAGGGTTGAAGCCTTGTGAGCTTTACCTGCTCCATTTTAGCATGCCTATTGGTATCCTTCTTGTTCACCTATTGTTTAAGCAGCTATGATGGTGAGACTTCATGGTGTAGCTTCTCTGATCTTAAAGACACAAGATCACTGCAGACTTCCTGTTCCTCTGCCTCTTACTATCATTCTGTCTTCCCTTCTATGATTCCTGAATGTCATATGCAGGAATTGTGTTGTAGATATATTGGCTGAGGTTAGGCAACACAGTCTCTTGTTCTCTATATTTTTATCAGTTGTGATTTTCTGTAATGGTCTCCATTTGTTGCAAGGAGATGTTTATCTAAGAAGTGAGAACTACAATAATCTGTGTATATGTGTACAAATACTTAAATATAATTAGAAATTATACTGGCTTAGTGTTTTTAATAATTAGAACTAATGGATGTATCACCATGTAGGCAAAGGTTTCAAACCTGTTAACACTGGATATGTTTAGATATTTTGGAGTTTACAGTAGAGAAAATAGAATTCCAATATCTATGTGACATTTTGCCTACTAAGATTGCATTGGATGCATGATTCAAAGATGTTTCAAATGTCTATGGTGATGAATGCTCTCTTAAATATTCTTCAACTTATGAAAGAAGAATTTCTTCATTTATTTTCCCTAAAGCATCTGTACAGTCTTTAGAATTCTCACTTATTACAATGTACAATAGTCTCATAAATGCAAGTTCTTCAGTGGACCCTGACATCTAATACCCAAAGACAATGAAGGAGTATGCTTTGTGTATCCACTTAGAACAAGGTTTCTCATTATTTTGTCAGAAACACAAACTTCTAAAACATCTTTAATAGTTACTATCCATGAGGCCAAAATAACTCATCAATGGCTGGTTACTCTGCAAAAGTCAGTCTCAGCAGCAGTGGAAATTACTTTTCTTTCCTTTATTTTCTTCTAGCCTAAGGGACTGAGTACTACATTTTATTCTATACATCTTTGCTAAGTCCTTCATTTGGCAATTGAGGTGGGAATTGAGCCAGGAGGGCCATTGCTCAGTTGTGTGGGACACAGATTATATTTTGGGAATATTTACATGGCCTTTACCTTGGAAATGAATATATCCTGAAGCCCTATGGATGTAATTATGATCAACTTTCCCAGGATTACAGACCTGAAACATTATGTATCAGATATCAAAGGATGCTCGTGTGTGTAACAAGCTGTTCCTGTATTACAAATTACCATGCTTTGGAAGTACTGAGTTCTGATTTTATACATTATATTGTTTTCTAATAGTTAAATTTTCTGAGAGGTACAAACAAGAACATTCTTTCTAAAGTTCCCATGACATAACAAATTATGGCTACACATGTAAACATCAGTGTTGAGTACCGAGTGATGTGGCATCTATACCCCGACTGCTCCTCCTCTGAACCACAGCATTTCTTTACCAGTGATGTCATAGTTTTTGTTGTTGTTGTTGTTTCCTGTTTCATTCAGCTAAGTGGTCAAAGAATCATGTTTTCCTTTTCAAAATGAACTTTTGTATACTCAGAGGTCAGAATCTCACTAGATGAAAGGAAGAAAGGGGTAAATCAGAGGGGCATGATCTCACAAACAATGACCCTAATTACAATCTCAGACATTTGTGATGCAAGTCTTGAGAAGCAAATGGCATGAAAACAGTACACACTCTCAACGGGTATGGTTGCTCATACTTACCACCAACCAGCCTTTGAGAACCTGAGGCAGGAGGATTGTACAGAACTTCTGGCCTCCTTGGGCTACACATTCAGTTCCAGGGAAGCCTGTGATACATAACAAAATGTTATCTCAAGAAACAAGACAGACAAGAAGATCAAAAGACTTAATGAGACATTGTCCTGAAGTAAACAGCCCCTGTGTTTTGACCTCTCTTCTTCCCTCAGCAAAGAAGAGAATATGGTCATTCCCTACAGAAAAGACAAAACCAAAAGAGGGTTTTTGTAAAGAAACTGAGGGTGATTGAAGATACACCTTGAATGAGGAGAAATTGCCATATTTAGTCTTACTGAGGGCACACATATGAACCCACAACCCTAAATGATGTTTGAAAAAAATCACACAACTTTCAGTTCCCTGCTTTCCTGACATTTCAGATTTCATATATTGTATTTTGCTTTAAAATATATAAAAATATAAAATCAGTATAATATAAAAGCCTCCCTGATAAATAATATTAAAATATTATTGTGAGTTCAATGGAAATAGGAGTTGATCATTTTTCTCAGCTTATGATTTCATTTGAAAATTATTTTAATTTTCTAGCTTGCTTATGTGTGTGTGTGTGTGTGTGTAGTTGGGTGAATGAACATGCTTGTTTTAAATAAAAATGTACACTAACTATATAGTGGGGTATCACACATAGAATTTGCAGCTGATAGAAGCCCTTTGACACCTACCTATTACAGTGAACTGGAAGCTAGAGAACTTCAGATTTCAAGTTGAGGGGCCACAAAAGCCACGATTCAAGGTCAGAAAGTGACCATATAGCATTTCACTCCTTATATATGTATGATACAAATTATCTTTTATTTATTGGCAACTTAGGATTTGCTTGCTGATGTTGTGATTAAATGTTGTTCTGGGTTTCCAAACAAATGTCTTCTCAGGCATATAAACATATAACTTCTCAAAATTGCTGTGTGTGATTTCTCAGATGTTGGTTTATATTTTTGGTGTGGTGGCTCATGACAAATTGTTTTCTCACACTGTCTTAACAGCATAAATACTTCTCACAACACTGTAGCATATGCCCTCATTTTACATACTTCTTGATAATATCATCTAAAATCAAATTGTGATATAGAAATAAGTAGAAGAAATATGAGTACATATTTCTGCACATACATTTATTCAGTGTCCAGATAAGGAATAATATGACTTCCCTGAAGTTTCTTCTGACACTATTCCAGTGATTGTGGCTCCATAAAGAGAACATGCTGCTGACTTCTAACATTTTTAATGCTTTGCTACTGTTTTCATAAATGAATTGAAAAAATTTATATACTTATTTCTGATTCATTTTTGACATTTTTCGTAACTTATCTATGTTGTAGGATGTTTTATTTTTGTTATTTCATGTAGCAAATACTAGCTACATGGCAGATTAGTATCTAGTGAATAAATGCTTCACATAGCCACTAGTCTGCTACATATGAAGGTTATTTGTACAGTTAAGTAGAGGTTTCAAAGGTTAAGGTAATTGTAATTTAGGACTTAAATGAGAATTTCTTGAATGCCCTTGTATATATATTTTGTCCAATATGTGTAGTATGCATTTATATTAAGTTTATATATAAAAGAGCTAGTCATATGGTATAGATACATATGGATTTACTGTCCAGATTAAAATGTAAAACACATTTAATCTAATATTAAAAGTTCCCATATTCATTAATAGTCTCAACACTGTTTAAAAATCTAAAGTTCTAACATTACAGTATAAAACAAAGGAACCTCCAAAAGTTTTTAATTTTATCTTTTATTTTTATTTTATTTATTATTTATTTATTTCTCTCAATCTTTGCCTTACATGTACTTTGCATATATATAGAATACATATATTGTGTGTGCATGTGAGGCTTCCAGTTCTGTTTTTATATATTCCTGTGTCTTTGTGTCTATGACTCTTTCCTGTGTTCTTTTCCTTGTGTTTGTTTATTTTGTTTTATTCTGATATGCTTTTTTATTTTATTTTTATCTTATAGAAGTCTGTTATTTTGTTTGTTTGTTTGTTTGTTTTAATGAGAGACAGAGGGGGTGGATCCAACTGGAAGGCGAGGTGGGAAGGAACTGAGATGAGTAGAGGGATCAGAAAGTATAAGCAGGATACATTATGTAAAAAAATCTATTTTCAAAAAAATAAAAAAAGTCTAAATTTCAAATTCTTTTCTGAGACTCAAGGCAATCCCTTCATACATGCAGACCAAATATCAATGAGCATAAAATAAATAAATGAAATTAATAATACTAAAAAGTGCAAAGACTGTTGAGACTTTAAATTATTGCATTTTCAGAGTCTAATTACAAATTATTTTTGTCAATCTTTACCCTCTATATTGCCATCCTGTGCCCTGCTCTGTACTGGACTTGCAAGTTACCTCTAGCCAGATCCAATATTCTGATGAAAACAAACAAACAAAGAAATATAAACAAAAAAAATCAAAGCAACTTTTGGAATGTAGTAACTTAACAGAACTTTACTTTCCACTATCAAAGGACTAAGAACACTATCAAATGACATCTGAGGCCTATAGTTGAGTTTTCTCCACTGTACAATTACTGATAATGTTTGCATGAATATATTTTAAAAAGGCTCTGATTTTGGACAACCTATAAAAGGAGTAATTCAGATTTGTCATCCTTGAAACCATACATGAACAAACACCAAAGGCAGATTCTACATGTTGTGTTAATATACATTTGCACACATACACAC
The DNA here is from genome assembly GCA_902168415.1 of Peromyscus melanophrys. Lineage (NCBI taxonomy): Eukaryota > Metazoa > Chordata > Mammalia > Rodentia > Cricetidae > Peromyscus > Peromyscus melanophrys. The sequence continues at coordinate 14,884 of CABHPR010148079.1, read as the reverse complement.
ATGCACACAACACATATATAGAGTCACACACTTAAATATATATGTATGTATGTAGTGATAATAACCAAAGAAAAAGAAGCTGTCAACTTGAAAGTTGTAGGGGTTCAAGGGAAGATAGCTGAGAGGAGCTAGAGGGAGGAAATGGAGTCGGGAAAGTGAAATAATTCTATTTAAATTAAAAACATGCTTTAAAAACTATCTAAAAATGCCCTGATACATAACTCTCTTTGTTTCTTTACTGTGAAACTACTTCCATGTAGGAATACATGGAGTTGGCATAAGCTAAATCTGTGTTTTCCCAGGCCATAGGCACTCATATTTCAGCTCCAATATAAAATATGTCTTATTCCCTTTGAATTCAAAATCACGTATTTGTATCATCTCTCCAAAGTCAATACCAAGTGGGCAGCATTGCTCGGTTCAGCCGTTAACCTGAGATATTCCTTTGTCTTCTTGAGTCAGATATGCTGCACCTTTGATTTCTAGGAGCAGAAAACATCTAAAATCTCTTTCACATGTTGGAAGCTTAACTCACTGGGGTCTTTCCCTGAGGCATCCTTCCTACCTCTCCTGCAGGAGGCTTCTCCTTAACTATGCTAATCCCCTTAACAATCACAGCCTCCCCCTGGGCACAAATGCCAGCTGGTCTGGTATTCCTAGTATTCTTTTTCCCTCCAAACTATACATTTTTATTTCTTCTACATTTGTGGTTTTTAACATAGGCATCTATAAGAGAAATTAGTAACAACCAAACCACACAATAATTTTATGCTGTCTTGAAATTTTATTTTCTAAATATAACTAGTCAATTATCTTTTAATTTAGTGTCAGTTAAGGTCTTAAGACATTGAGAGATGGCAGCCAGATACATTGTCAAAATATTACATAAATGGCTTCTATCCCAGTTGCAAATTTTATTTCCCTTCCCTCTAAAGTCTTATTGCTCTCAACACTACTGTCTTCTGGGCTTCTACAAGATGGGCCTACTAAACTACATATAGTATTTGACTGAATTTCTATTCCAAATTCCAAAGTCTTCCATATTCTAAAAACAAAAGCCAAAACAACAACCATAGCAACAAAATCTAACATGTCCAGGTTCTTCAGGCAACAGCCCATCCTTTGGTACCAAATTCTGTATTATTCACTTTTTCATTGCTGTGATAAAATGGTAGGATCAGAAGCAACTGATCAAAGCAATTGTTTACTTGGGTTTACAGTTCCAAAGAGAGAATTCCTAATGGTCAGGGAATCACAGCCACCAGAGCAAGAAGCTAAGAGACCAAATCTTCAACTGCAAACAGAACAGATAAAGCAAACTGGAACTGGAGCAAGGCTATGTGAATAAAAAGTCCTAAAAAGAAACTGTGTCTGGCTGTGAACAGCATATCTTCCTAGAAGGAGTCTGTGTCCGCAGACAGTGATGGAGCAGTTGGAACTTCAGTATTCTGGAGAGATTGGAATTTTGCAGGTTCAGAGGTTAATTACATTTCCTTGGGCTAGCTTTAGCTTTCTAGAACAGCCATTTCTGGCCCCACTCTGTATTCTGAAATAAGATCTCCTGAAAATAAATGAAAACCTTTAAAATCTATTAATGTAGAATAAGCATCTTTTGATAATTAGTAAAAGACCTCTTAGAAATGATTAACTTAGAAGAACACTAACTTCCACCAGTCCAACAGCTAGGCATGTCATCAGTTAGCATCTTAGGCCTTTAGAATACCCTCCACACCCATCTCATTGAACCTGTCTCTCTGGTGTACCCAACAATGTATTTTAAATTTGCCTTGATTTATGACTTTCTTCATTCTGTAAAACTGTAAAAACTTCACAAATCTGCTTCCATGATGGAACATGGAATTTGCAGTAGTCTAAATCTGTGTTTCCAGTATATGGTCACTCAAAATAGCTCCCAATTAACCTGTCTTATTCCCTTTAAGATATATATATATATATATATATATATATATATATATATATATATCTTAAATATATATATAAATGTTATATATATATCTTAAATATATATATAAAAATGTTAACATATATGGCACCCAACATGGGGCCCAGAGAATGATCCACTTCTCACAGGGATCATCACCTGAATGGAAGTCAGGTACCTCTGAAGACTGGTGTTATTTCCTCAGGTGAAGTGTTGGTGAGTTTTTTTCTGGGGTTCTGGATGTCATTTGCCTTGGTCAATGGTACATTTTGTTTATTCTGAGGTGGTTAAGAGAATCCTACTTTGACAGATACATTTTCTATGTGCTTTCAAAGTATTTGGTTTAAGGTATCTCATTTGTTTGTTTGCTTTAAAGGCGTTTTGCTCTAACATTTAGGTTATTTGCTAGCTTTCAGGTCTCTCAAGACATTCTGAATCCTGGTTGTTATTTTCACTATTTTGTTTGCTTTTGGTACTTCCAAGGCATTTTGGATTTTGTTTGTCTTGGTTTTCATTGATTTTGAAATATTTTGACTTATTCCCTTGGCTTTTGTCTACTGACATTACTCCTCAAATGCACAATTCTGCACTTGCCGTCTGCTTTTCCTGTGACCTTACCAACCTGCAGCTTAGGAGTTTTATTAGTACCTGGCTATAATGATAGCAAATACAGCAGGCACTTGTTCCCTCCCATAAGTGTGGAGTTGTCAGAAGGAACTTCATTGATTCAATCAGGAAGACACATAAAATGATTTAATTATCCAGTGTCTGGAGTCCCCTCATATTTGTGTAAATGTGCAAGGTAATCATGAGATCCCATGGCAAAAGGTCTTGGGGTAAAAGCTGAGAAAGTCCATCCCCAAAAAAGCACATAAAACTGACCCCAAAATACATATTCCCTAACTAACATTGATGACAACTCTTCAGGAGAAAAGAAAAAAAAATCCATTCATATACTCACATACCCATACATACATGCATATATGCAGAATAAGTTTTCCAAAATGAAGAAATGTTTAGAGACAGACCACCACTCTAGCTGGCATTATGTGTGATACTCATTAACTTTCAAGTATTTGGAAAAACAGGGAGATCGAAAGATAACTATCTCCAAACTTGATTGTCTTTTGGACTTTACAATGTCCTAGGCAGCAGTTTTGTTTAGTTTTATTTTTTATCACAAACAGGCAGCCTGCTTTGAAAAATGCAAAATATCTGCTAACAACATCAACAACAAAGCCTGATAAAATTAGCTATATATAATAAAAAAAGTTTTTAAAAAATACAAGTGAGTTATATTAGATGCTAAAGAATCAATTGAAGAAAACAAACTTTAGATCAGCTAAAAGTAAAATCTAAAGTAATTTCTGCTCTTCTCACTCTCTGACCCTGCTTCTTTTTCTTTGAGTCATAGTTTTTGGGGTGTTTGTTTGTTTGTTTTTCCGAGACTGGGTTTCTCTGTGTAGTTTTGATGCCTGTCCAGCATCTTACTCTGTAGATCAGGCTGGCCTCAAACTCACAGAGATCTGCCTGGGTCCACCTCCCAAATACTGGGATTAAAGGCGTGCACACCACTGCCTGGCAGCGTTTTTTCTTTAGACTCAGATTAAGATAAAGCTTATAAATGGTTGTTTAAAATAAATGTGGTTGTAACTGTTATATTACTATAAAGATTCTAAAATTTTAAAATGCATTTAGTAGTCTGATATAAAAATCTTAAGTATTAATTTTTTTCTTATTGGAAAATAATCATTGTCTAAAGTATATAAAAATCTGTTTAGACAGTGATACCTACATAAAATATTTTCCGTAAGTTAAACAATGATTGTAAAACCTGTTTTATTGAAGAAATATTTAAAACTGTTCATAAACTTTGGTATATTAGACAATTAACATGTTATAAGTGACTTTTACCTGTGACAACTAAAATTGAAAATTAGTTATAATCCTCTTCAAAGCATTAAAAAAATGATTTCATCACCTAGAAGAAAAAGAACACTACATCAAACACTCCTGTGAAGGCAATGCAGACTCCATCTTAGGGAAGGGGGGCCACCATCTTTAACCACCTGCTGTACTCAGTCACAGGAAGGGCCTCAGGAATGTGTCATGACAATTCTAACAGATATAGGGCAGTATGCTCCTGCAGACATTCTGTCTGCAGTTTATGGCCCTTGAAGCCATCCAGATAATCCTGCTGAGCAGCTCAGATAATCCTGTCAGCAGGTTGTGGTTCCCACAAAAAGTCCAACCCAATAGTTTCAAATGTGGTTTCATGCCAAAAGTCTAGACCAATAGTTTCAAAAAAACCCTTTCCCGTATATCCCTTCTATCCAATCCCAAGATGCCAAAGCATGTAATTCCTGATTTGTGGTTTTTCCCCTTAAAAACTCTCTACCCCTGGGCCTGAGGCCTCCGAATTTCCCTCCATCTGCCCTGCAGTGGCCCAGGTTTGAACCTGACAATAAAAGGACCCTTATGTGCTTGCATCGGAAACTGGCTCATTGGTTGTCTCTAGGGGTTTTGCAAATGGGTACAACTTTATGATTTAAATGTCAGAACTGTATCCAGGTACTTCTAATGCCTAGACGGTGATGAACTTTCTTACATCTGAGAGCAAATTCATGTGTACTTGCTGGATATACTTATCTTCAATGCCAGGTACAGTCCTGCACCTGTGCAACTAAACTTTTCTGATCTTTTATGTTTTTTACATAATTTTGTAATTGAAATCTACCTAGTATATTACTAAATAATGAAATAAGATTAGTCTTCGTTTTAATGAAATTATAAATAAAATGATAGCCTCTCAATATAACTTTTTGTTATGACTATTTGCTTTCAAACAAGTGTTTGAAAGACTGAAGTTCTCTTTTAACTGTCTATATGAATATACTCTAATTATTCAATGCAATTTAGTTAAAGAAAAAACTTTTAAATTAAACTTTTACTCCATTTACTCTGGCTTGAGAAACTCAAAGATTTTGGTTAATTCTTCTTATCCAAATTATATAAAATTACCAATGTTTAATAACAACATTCATGATGTTTTATACTTTAAACCTTGATGATAATTAGTATCTAAAATGTTCTAAATACAATTACTCAGGACTAAAAATTTAATTTAACAGTATTTTAGTTATAAAAAGAGACCATGCTATATTAATTCCTTTAAATGTTCCATTTAAATACGAGCAAGACAAATACAAATAAATACAGGGAACTATATAGTTAATCTTGTGGGGCAGTGGTGGTGAATGCCTTTAATTCCAGCACTTGGCAAGCAGAGGCTGGTGAATTTCAGTGAGTTCGAGGCCAGCCTAGTCTACAGAGCAAATTCTAGGACAGCCAGGACTACACACAGAAACCCTGTCTCGACCACTTCCCCCGCCCCACAAAAGCCCCACCAAACTATATAGTTAATCTCCTAAATTTTGGCTATTTTAGATCTTTGTTTCATTTGTAATCTTCACTCCATTATTCCAAAATGCAAAATGTACTTAGGTTGAGGTATAAATAATCTATGACACATTTAATGTAATGTCAGATATAATGGGTATAAATAATAATTCTAATCCAGATCATAACAGCAAATGGTTTTAATATAATCCAGGAATTTCTTACCCAATGGCTTTTATGAACTATCCTGCTCTCCTAAAGACTACTGTTCAGTCCTCTCCTCGGCCTCATCTACATATTATCCTAGGAATAAGCCTTCAAGCCACGAGGAACCTCACAGTATTTAATACATGTCCTCTGCATGCATAAAATGTGATGCTTGGCCAACAGGAGAACTGTGAACAAAATTCTTGGAGAGATGCTGTGTCTGCCTCTGAATAAAAACCTACCCTCTGAGAAGGAGTCTATGTCTGAAGAAACTGGTGGACCTATTTGAATTTCATTACTGAGGAGAGACTGGAAATTTTCAGCTTCAAAAGCTAACTACTTTATATTACGCTGTCAAACTACCAAGCTTCATGAAACTGCCTCCACTGCAATGTAGAATTTTTGGTAACCCAAATCTCTGTTCCTGAGACATGGTCACACAAAACGGCTCCAGAGTAAGCTGTTTCTTATTCCCTTTAAGAGGAGAGCTGTGGTTTTTTGCATCAACAGCTACATACTTCACACCCAGTGAGGTACTTTCTTTCAATCAAGGCCAAACTTTCTCCCAAAACAGCACCAATTGGGGACAAAATATTCAAATAGAGGAGTCTATAGGGAACATCTATCATTCAAATAACCACAGACTATATTTGAAGAGACACTAGCCCACTCAAGCATGTGACTCTGGCGGGCCTTGCCCTTCTCTCCTATTGCCTCTGTCTTGCTAAAAACCATTAGATTACATTCCTAAAGCTAGTCCCCAAGGTCTGTTCCCACATTTGGCCACTTCTTCCTCCTGAGGCTGACTACCAAGATCTAGTTATCAGAGTATTGGAGTTCAGCAATCTAAAGCCCCCTTTGGCTCACCTAATTAATATGCCCAATTAAAGTTTAAGCGCCTTGTACTAACATGGGGTTTTCCTTGGTGCCTTTATAAACAGCTGTTTTCCTAGGTGCCAAGTCTGTCTCCCTTCTATTCAGAGGTGGTCCTTTGTCCCTCTGGGACAAATGTCTGTCCCCTTACCTTTGTTCCTTTCCCCTTCTCCCTTGTCCGCTATCTCTTGTGTTTGTCTCTTATTCTCGGTTCTCTGTCTGTCTGGGGCAAACAAATCTCCTTTGTGCTGAGAATTTGACCTTGGGAGTCTTAAGCTGATATTTTTCCCTTTAATATCAATATTCTCTTTTATTTTTGAATAAAATGTAGATCAATGTACTATACTAAAACTTCTATATTTCTTACCCCCCAAAAAACCCTGATTTTTTCCCCTTTTAAAAATTTAATATTTAATTTTTCATTAAAATTTTGTATTTCTTACTATTTTGTGTATGGTTGTGGTCAATACTTAATTTTCTCATACAATATCTGTACTGGTTGTTTTTTGTCAACTTGTCAAACATCTGAACATATCTGGAAAGAGGGAATTTTAATTGAGAAAATGTCTTCATAATATTGGCATTTAGACAAATCCATGGAACACTTTCCTAATTAGTTATTGATGTTGGAATGCCTGGACCATTATTATTGGTGCCATTTTCAGGCAGATGTCCCTGGGGTATATAAGAAAACAGGCTGAGAAAGTCATGAGGAACAAGCTAATAAGCAACACTCCTCCGATGATGCTGCTTAAGTTCCTCTTCCATGTTCTCATTATGAGTTCCTCCCCTGATTTCTCTTAATGATGTAGTGTGACTTGAACATTGTACAATGAAACAACCCTTCCCTCCCAAATTTGCTTTTGGTCATGCTATTTTTTTATCACGATAGAAACTTAACTAAGACAATATCTAATTAACGTAGACCATTTTTAAAATGATTATATTTTTGTGCTTCTTTGCACTATTGTATCAAATGAAATAAATCAAATCTCATGTATCTGCATGTCTGCTTTTTGTCTGATTTACCTTTTACTATTCCTCTGTAGCAGGGTCCTTGCTGTTGTTCCCTTTGGGGGTGGGGGCCAAGTAGGCACAGAGTCAAACCACACAGACTCTGGGAGGATGTTGAAACAACAAGCTCAGTTTATTCAGGAAGAGGCAAGCCTTATATACCCTCCACCCTACCCTGGGGGGAGGTCTGATGAATATGCATCAGCTGGTGTGATATAGCTGTCTCTCATTGGTCCAGGTCATCTTCAGATCATGTTTCAGCTGCTGTTGCTAAGACCATCAGGCAGACCCAGGTTGGCTCTCACAAAGTATCTTTTTTACTGGTTTGGACCGTCTGGCCCTCAAGCCTGTTAGGGATGAGTCATCCCACATTCCTCTATGTATCAAACCAATCCACACTGTGTTAATTACTATAGCTTTAACCATGGATTAACCCATGTCATTACTCTTGTCTAGGTGGTTGCTTTCTAGTAAGAAAACCTGTGTTTTACATTTTAAATTTGTCCCCAGGTCATATTTTTCTGGTTTTTTTTTTTTTGACACGTTTGTAATTCAAATTGTTTTCATATTTCATTATATAAAATTTAAATCATTTACTATAAATTCATTTTACCCTCTTAACATTTATTTTGTACTTATGGGCAATGGAAATAACGGTGAAGTTTTTTTTTTTTTTTTTTGATTTTGTAATTTTGACTTGTGAGTTCTTCAAAGTACATACAGTTCCATTTTGGCTTTAAATGAAATTTAAATCTTGTGGGTTTAGACTATTCAAATCAGTTTAAACTTCTTAGGTCTAGAGTGTACTCCTCACTTCAAACCTTGCGGGTAGTGTATATTCCCCAGATGAAGCCTCTTGGGTCTAGGGTACACACTTTATTAAGTCCTTTCAGTTTGTCAGTGGAAAACGGCAGGTGTTTATGAAACCTGCCTTATTAGACATTGCTAAAACTCAAAATATCTATCTTGGTTCCTGGGAGCTACTGAAATCTTTTCTTACATATTTTAGTTTAATCACTGTTTTTTCCCACTTAGAAAGGCCTAGTTAAACACAAATTACTATTTTTCAGGCAGTGGAATATACATTTTTTCTCTAGTCAGCGACCACTTCTATGTTATATTTTACCTCAACTTCTAATTTTCAAGGCAACACAAATTACAGTGATATTGCTGAGCCCTGTGTTCAATAATTTTACTATTCTGAGCTGGCAACATGGTAATAAGGGGGTACTTGAATTTATCCATCACTTCACACACAACTGACTGACCATGCTCATTTCCCTGACTTGACTTTCTTGCTTTTATGGAAAAATGAAAAAATGCATGGATCACAGTCATTTAATTGTTTTACATGTTTCTGTTTTGTTAATGAAGTTCAGCCTCTTCCACTAATTTCAGAGGAAACACTGGGGATCAAACACGAAATCATTGTATACGCTAACTCACAGAAAACTCAAGCATTCTTTCCTTTCTGTCCTGAGTACATCTGTCCAGGATGATAACACAGCCTTATGGTTTAATTAGTTGCTGGATATATTGAGCTGGACTTAATGAATGCCAATACTTTTATTTTTGTCAACAATTTTTTTATCCTGGTAAATTTCATCGTTCTTAGCTTATATGTATGAAATATTAAAGCCAAAGTGAATATCTGCTATATTAGTAGCTTGGATGCTTTCTGAAAATATACTTATATGGTATAAAGATATTTTGAATATACATGCTAACAGACAATATGATGATATGAAAACCAGAATATTATTAATGTAAATTCAAGGATGATTTTCAGGGTAGAAGAAGCAAAATATAGAACAGATTTTAATGATTTAATATAAAAATAGTTTTGATATAGACTTAAACCAAGATAATTTGTTATTCAGAAAGTAGATATTTGATTAGTTTGATAAAGTGTGTTTTGACTATCTGAACACTGAAATAATTTATGCTCATGGGAAAGGGTTATTTCAATATTTCAATTCTGGATGAGACTCCTACATACTCTAGATACCACCCTGGCAAGAAAATGGAAGGCCACGGGCTTCAGGTGCCTGACTTTAGTATAGAGTAACATTTCCAAATTCAGAAATCTAATTTCCATTGAGCAATTACTTTTATGGTCATAGTCTTGTCACTTCTGTCTTTCTTATCTCCTGTCCCTTCTCCCTGAGTTATTCACAATTCTAATCATGCTTGCTGATTGAGAGGGCCAGGCAAATATCGTGACAGGCTGCCCTAATAACTCAGTTAACAACTAGGCCTTGGTCCCTGCTTTTCCCAACCCAGCAAGCAGTTTCTGAGGAAGAGCCAGCAATAAAGGACAATTGATCCCCAACACCCCCAACAGCAAGGACTAGGAAGCCTGGTCCATGCAATCCAGGCCTTAACCATGAACAGCTCAAGATGAAAACTAAATAAGGAGAATGCCTAAGACTTGTCCAGGCCTGCCTCAAAATGGAAAGCTGTACCCTGACCAGCCTCTAACTAGCCCTAGCCAATTAGAAGTTACAAACGTGATTGCCATTTGCATGAGTCAATCATATCTAAACTGACCTAACTGCCTTAGGACCTCCCCTTAGCAATGCTTAAAAGAAGCTCTCACTTCCCTCTCAGGGTCTTTGCCCTCTGGCCTTTGTGTGGGGTGGATGGCCCTAGTGTGCTGGAATAAAAAATGCTCCTGTTGATTGCATACATGGATGGTGGTCTTTTGTGGGACTTTCCCAGAACCCTAACACTGATCTCATTGTAGAATCAGAAGATTAATTGCTAAATGTTGTGGTACGGTGCAGTGGTGAAAGAAAGTTAATAAAATCAGAACTACCGAAAAATTTTGCAGTTTTCTTTTTAAAGTAGGATATCTAGTGGGTTTTTCCCACATTTTCATTGATCAAAGTCTTGTTTATATCCCAAAGTAGTATGTTTTATATACTTGGGAATTTTTCCTCCTCTTTCATAAAAACAAAGCAGAACCTTAACTTAATCCTCCCAAAGCAGGTTCCAAAATTATTCACCATGTGCTTCTCTCATGTGCATATAAATGTGAGCATTTTCTTTCTATTTAAAATAGCCTTTCAAGGTTTTCTGTTGAATAAATAAGAGGCACTAACATATTTTTGGTAGCACTTAAGAATGTTTTTTTTTTCTTGTCAGAAATCTCTCCCTATTTAATTGTACATTAAAGACCAAGCAAGTAGATGAAGCTAGGTTGAGGAAAGCATGTGGCAGAGAAACAAAGTTAAGTGAAACGAAAGACAAGGATGAAATATAAACAAATTACATTTGGGGATTGAAGTGACTAAGAAGATCTCCTGCAGACATTAACTTAGGGCTGATTCTGTCCTACTAAACCCACCTTGTTTTACCACTTCTCTTAGAGGCATAGACGAGGTAATACTAATAGGTGAGGAAAGCTGTGTTTCTAAGGAATTAAGATGGGTACATAGGAAACACCATTAGAAGCCATTGTTAGGACCCTTTCTGTACCCTTTTGTAGAGATGTTTTACAAGACACATAAAGTTTTTATAAGACAACATAATGTGTCTTATAAAATATATCCAGAATAATGTGATTTATTCTACACCACTATATGGGCATTCCCTTTTCCTCCTAGTAAATCTGTCCCACGTGTACAGAAAACTCTCACAGGTCATTTATATGTAGTTTGGGATTACTAAATGCTGGGTGATGCCTGTGATGCTAATTTTAATAAGTTATGTGTCCTTTACTCCTTCCTTAGATTAAGAAGCATATAAAGTAATTACTAGCTTTCTAAATTACATGCTAATGCTCTGATTTAGATATCAACTCAGTTACTACTTGTTTTTGCAAGTGTGATATTTTCAGATTGCAAAGGTACTTTAATAATTTTATGTTCATAGGAATAAAAGAAACAACTCAGTAACTCACCAACATCATGTTAACCAGCCAAAGCACTCTGATAAGGAATGAGAATGTTAACAGTGGGCTAAAGGAAGAATCATTTGAGAAGCTCACTTTTGCCCATTGTTAGAGGGAATGAAGTCTTTCAGAAGGAGAAGGCAGGAGAATGGGTGGCCCTGGGAACATGTGGCAGCTGCTTTATCAAATTTGGGCAAAGCAGGAAGCATATTGTAGTGAGAAGCAAGGACTATAACATTCAAGTATGTCACCCACTTCTTCCAGCAAGACCCACGCTTGTTGTGAGACAAAATATTTCCCAGGGAGCACAACACACATGTCTAATCATACCAGATAGGGATCCCACAACAGACTAAATACAGATACCACTGAAGTCCAACTTCGTGAACCAATCAGTTTTATTGGGGTTACTTACAGGAATATGAGTAAGGAATTTCTTATAGGAGCGTAATTGACTCAAAGACATCTGTGTCATCAAAGTCCACCCCAGCATGTGTGACAATTCGAGAAAATTAGGAATCTGGAGCACACTGCAGGCAGCTTAATAAGGTAGACATTGTCCTTTCCAAGTGACAGGTCTAATCTTCTTCCAGCCCACTAAGCTGAGAAGCTAGTCTGGTCTTAGAGTTTTCTTGACTTGTGAGAGTGACTCACAGCATTTTGGCTTGTTTGCTTTTGGGAAGAAGCAGCCTTGTAAATCTGGTCAGTTTCAGGGACTTCCTGAAGCTACTTTGAGTGTTTACCTTGCTGCTTTATGATGAAATCGATTGAGATACTGGGTGGTTTCCTAAGCATAAGAAACCTAAAAGTCTGCCTCCACAGTGACACACTTCCTCCTACAAGGCCATACCCACTCAAATAAAGCCATACCTCCTAATAGCGCTATTCCCTGTGAGATTATGGTGGCCAATTGCATTCAAACCAACACAGTTCACATTATAGTTTACCCTTATGTTTATATATTTTTGTATGTGTAGACAAATATTTAATAATATCCATCAATCACTTTAATATCATACATAGTATTTTCAATATCTTCAAATTTCTCATTTGGGCTATCTATTCACAGACATCACAATATCAAGTTAATTAATTAAATTTACTCTTTCTTTAATTTTGTCTTCTCCTTAATGTGAACGTTTAAAATCATACAGCTGACCACATTTTCAAATTGCCATTTTTGACCTAATAATATACATTTAAGATTTTTCATGTCTTTGCATAGCTTGATAAACTACATCTTTTTAATGCAAATAGTATTTTATTGCCGGTGTTAACAACATTATATTTATCCATTGACCTACTGGAGCATATTTTAGCTGCTTCTAAATTTAGCAGTTATGAATAAAGCTGCTGTGCATACCTATATGCAAATATTTGTAGAGGAGGCATGTGTTTAAATTCCGCTAGGTTAATAAATACTTTGCAGGGTGATTATTCAGTTGAATGGTAAAGTATATATCGTTTTATAAGAAACCAGTGATCTGTAAAATTGTGCACTCCAACAGCATCCTAGCTGAGTGTTTTCTGTTTATATCTCTTTCCATCAGCACTTGATCTCTCAAGTGTCCATTGCTACTCTGAAGGATGTTCTATGGCATTTAATCATCCTGTTAATCTTCAATTCTGGGATGACAGATGATGCAGAATGTCTTCATGTACTTACCTGCCACCATATTTTTGGATGAGATGCCTTTTAAAGTATTATGTCCATTTACTAAGATTGTACAATTTCCTATTTGTGTGCACATAGGTACATGTTTGTGTGTGGATACTCCCATGTTTTTATAAATATATGTGTTTGCATATGGATAAAAATGGGTTAATTTAAGATATAAGAAGTGGATAACAAGAAGCCTGAGCCATTAGGCCAAACAGTTTAAATAATGTAAGCGTCTGTATGTTTATTTGGGTGTGAATGGCTACAGGCCCGGGTGGGACTGGAGATAACTACAGAAACAGCACATAGAATCTAGAAAGCAAGCTTGTTTTCCATCTTGTTCTATGAGACAGGCTCTCTCACTGGCCTGCAGCACAGTAAGTGGGCTAGGCTGCCTGGCCACAAAGCTCTAGGGATCCAGTTTCCTCTCTTCAAAAGGCCCACGCCAGCTCAGGTTAAGCAAATACTTAAGTGACTGAACTATCCATGTTGGACTTATTATTTTACAAGTCTTTGATGTGTTTGACATAAGAGCCACTTATCAGGTGGGTCTCCTATTAGTTCCTGGCTTGTTTTTCCATGCTCTGGAAATATTTTCAGAAATCTAAATTTTAGTTTTAATGAAGTATAGATGAAAATCATTTTGTTCATATATTGTACAATTATGTTCAAGTTTTCTAAGGATTTCTGTAAGTTACTTCCTAGAAGATTCACATTTCAAAAGTAGGTCCATAAATAATCCATACATAGATTGTATCTGATTTATATACATGCACTTGTTCTAATATCATATCTTTAAAAGATGATGTTTGCTCATTGTATAAATTTTATTATCACACCAACTTGTTTTATTTCTGAGTTTCTCTGTAGGTCAATGATGCTTCATTCTACCATCAATCTCAAAATGTATCATTTACTATCTCTTTAGGCTAAGTGTTAAATTTGGATAGTGTCAGCACTCCAATTTTGTTTTTCTTCTTCAATATGGAATTAGCTATTCTGGGCCCTTTGGATTCCTGTGTAAAATTTTTGAGTCAATTTCTCAGTCTAAACAGAACTATTTCCTGCTATTTATTTTAGAGATTTCATTAAAAAATATAGCTAAAATTGGGAAGAGCTGATATGTTAGCAAAACTGGGTATCTCTAGCCAAGGACATGTATATAGCTTCATTTAATTTTCCTTTGATTTCACTCGTGAGAATTTCATAGTTTTTTCTAATTGTTTCTTATACTTCTCATGGAAGTTATATTCCTGAAAATGTCATTTTTAGCCACTGATATTTATTATAAACTGTGTTTTACTTTCAATTCACTTGTACATATATAAAAATGATTGGCATTTTTCATTGAAACATTTTGCATTACAAATTACTGCAATTAGGTCTAGTTCTAAGAGATGTTCATTCATGTCTTTCAGATTTTCTATACAGATGACTAAACATGCCACCTGTGAAAAAAGCCAGTTTTATTTCTTCTTTCCCAACTAGAGAACTTTTTATTTCCTTTTCTTCTTTAGTTACATTAGCTAGCATTTCTTGCATGAAGAAAGGGAGGAGGTCTGGCATTCTGGATTTCTAACTGATATTGTGGGAAGGCTTTGGGTATTTCACTCTTTAGTATTGTATTGGCTTTGGGAGATGCTGAATGTACATATCCTTTATTAACTTGAGGAAATATCCTCTGGTCCCAGTTTCCATAGATTCTTTTAATATGAAAGATTGTTATATTTTGTCAAATGCTTCTTGTATATCTAAGGATAAAATTTCCTAATTTTGTTAATTTAAATTATGTATATGATTGATTAAACCAATTATCTTCAAGATATTGAAGCATACTTACATTTCTATGACAAATGTCGTCCCCTATGTTATATTGTATAGCTAAGTGTACTAA
>CABHPR010148078.1:9212-22456 GCA_902168415.1 Peromyscus melanophrys | reverse complement strand
TCTCTCTTGTTCTGACACATTGACCCATAACTCCTAAATAGTCATGTATAAACTTTTCCAAATACAAAGGACCTTCTGCTTCTTAATTGCCGTAAGGAACCACAATAAGGAAATCAACACTGGGGCAGTGCTGTCCTGCCCACAGACGCTTGTGTCTTGATCTGTTTTCGGTTGCTATAATGGAACACTTGAGACTTTGCAAAGAAAAGGTATTCATTTGGCTTACCCTTATGGCGGTTGGGAAGTTGAAGATTGGGCAGCTGCCTCTGGCAAGGACCTTGCGCTACATGGTGGAAAGTCAGAAGGGCCAGTGGGCACACAGCACAAGAGACCAAACAACCCGCTCTTGTGGGAACTAACCCAGTTCCGTTAGTCCCTCTCCACAATCACATCATTTGTCTAAGGTCCTGCCACCAAGCACAACATTTCAATGGGAGTTTTGGAGGGAGCAAACCAAAACATCATATACCTCTTTTTCTTTCCTAGTCCAGAAATTACTTAGGAATACACAATGAATTTGCCTGTCTTGTCTCTTGATTTCTACTAGTCAAAAACAGCTCCTGAAGATAACAGGCCTTCATCATGTGACGGTCCTTCAACCTAAGCTGAATGCTTCCATATGACCAGGCTCACTTAGGTCATACATTCTTTGTGGAAGTACCATGGAAACAGTGCTGTACTCATTAGGAGAACTTAGTGTTTTCTCTCTATTTGATTAACATTTGGTACTCAATTTCACAAAAGCTTTGCTTTCTCTGAGAAGAAAACCTTTACCAAGCCTCCATAGGTGACTCTGGGTTGTCTCAGCTGCAGCTCTCTTTACACATTCCCGTCACCATCTGCACTTCTGACTGGCATTCTGCTGGGGGAAGTGCTGTCCTTTCTTCGTTTATTCCTAGTAACATGATCTTCTGGAGCTCTTTTTCACAAGTGTGATATCCTACATGTGTGATATCCTGCATGTGTGATATCCTACATGTGTGATAGCCTGTTTATCTAGATGTTCAGAGTATCCTAGATTTGGCTAGCACAAACTCTTTCAAGCTTGCTCCCACATCTTATCAAAGTCTTTAAGGATTGCCTATTTTCTGGTATAACAAGACAGTTTGGCTTACTTTAAATTTTCTTTCCTTCAGGCTTGGAATTATCGTTTTCTTCAAGAACCCGAGTTCCCGGAAGATGGTATTTAAAAATCTAGGTCTGGAGGTTTTATGAGCTCAATAGTATTGAGAAGTCTGAGATGTCACTGCTGCTGTACCTTCTCAGTGGACCAAGCAAGGACTCTGTGCATACATTTACAGATATTTACATATCCTCACATCCAGACATGTTCTATATTATTCAGAGTTGGATCAGAGAAACCAGTGGGCCATTTTATCACACACACAGACTTGTCTATAGTATAACCATCAGGGGCTGGTTAAGAAGTCTGAATGATGACTGGTTAGGAAGGGAATCTGTGTGGGCTAGACAGCTGTGGGTACAAACCGTAGCTTTGCCCACAAGGAGGACGGAAGGGTGATTTCAGTGAAGCTGTTGCTTGGATTCAGACAGACAAACATGGTTTTTTTCCCCCCTAGTTAATAAGCTCTTTAAAAAAATAACTTTGGGGGTTAGACTTAGTTTTTCTTTGTTTAGGACTTACTTTATTGGTGTTGAATGTGTATGTGCATGTAAGTTCAGATGACTACAGAAGCCAGAAGAGGGCTTATGATCCCCCGGAGCTGGAGTTATAGACAGTTGTGAGCTGCACCATATGCTGGAAACTGAACCTGGGTCCTTGACAAGAACAACAAGCAACTTTAACCATTGAGCCAAGTCTCCAGCCCCTAGATTTATGTTTATAAAAAATGATCATGGGAAGCACATATCTCCCACCTCCACATAAGCCTAACCTTCTCTGTGATGGGTATCCCTTAGCAAGGCTGTGCTTTTTTGTTTGTTTGTTTGTTTGTTTTCCAGTGAGGAACCTCCACTGAGTCAAGCACATAGCTTACAATAGGGGTCACTCGGTGTTTCGTGCAGAGGAAAGAGCTGATGTCCAAGAAGAGATGCTCCCATCAAGCATAATGAAGAAGTAGAAAGCCTTCGGTAAGGAGAGATAGGGAGGAGGTTGTTTAAAACTAATCTAGAGTGGGGTGATGCTGCTGCCTGTGTGCTAGTCCTACGAGGGGTCAGGTGTCCGAAAGAAATCAGAAACATCAATTGGCTAGAAGAGCTGCAAACAGAGGCACCTGTGCCTGGATTCCTGCTTATGACTTTTAGGGGGGACTGAATGTAAGGGCTCCCTGGGTACCAGGAGAACCACTGCAGCTGTATGGCACTCGAGGGATACAGTTGTTCTTGTGTCCTTCCTCTATGCTCTGGTCTCCTCCACTGAGCAATGTGTAGGATCTGAAGGTGACTGCTGGTGGCCTTGCCAGCAGATGACTGAAATGTAAGAAGGACTTGATAGGTGAGGATAGAGATGTCTTCCACAGGAAGGACTGTGATAGCCACAACTCAAGGGAAGCCTTGGCATCAGGGATAGCTGAGAGGTGGCCTGTTAACATCTTTGTGACAATTACCACTCATTGTCCCTGCCAGGAGCAGAGGCTCCATATTATGCCCACTGAGGCTATCCAGACAGAAGATGGGACACACTGAGCAGGGGGACAGGTGTGAGTCAGAGGTCTCTTCCCTCATCTTATGAGGATATTTAAACAGTCTTTCATCAAAAACATCTTCTGGATGTAGATGGGATGAAGAGGACAAACTCCTTAAGCATGGAGGATATACTCTGTTGGACCCTAAAAGGCTTTGAAAATATTGTACCAAACAAGATTGAATTGACCAAAGAGCTTTAAGTGAGAGGATACGAAGCTGCCCTCACTGGGGTTGTTTAAAAATCTCTTTTTTTTGCTACCTTTCTCTACCACTACCATCATCCCCTTCTCCTCTTCTATGTAGCAGGGAGAGTTGTATTGCAGACACAGCTTGGGACTGATAACTGAGAACAAAGGAAGCTGTTTTTTATTACAGGCTGCAAGTTATTGGACCCTGCACATTGCTAAACACCCACTGTCCCACGCTCTGCCTTGGTTGGTGACTGCTGTATGAACACGCCATGCTCTTTTGTGGAGGCGCTCCACACTAAGTGCATCTGTTGGAGTGCTTTTGGCCCTGTTTTAGTTGATTCAGTAAATTACTCAGGAGAGGATGATCCATGGTCAGAGAGATGATTCTTGCAGAGCATGCCCATCTGGCAACTGGAGTCCTTAATTTGCAGATTGTTGTGGTACCTGTGGGAATGAGGATTGTGTATCTTTTTCCAGTTCACAAAAAAATCCTGAAGCTCTGTGATGATGTTGTTGTCATTGATGATGAGGATGTGTGGTTCTTGATGCCCAAATGAGCAGATATGATGCTGATAATTAAGAAACTGAAGTTTCCTAAGGCAGAGATGGGTGTTTTGTACTGTACTGCTTTACAGTTTTCAAGTTAAACTTGACATCTTGGAATCGCTAGTAAACCAGCTTTTTGTGCCATGGAACATTTCCTATGTGGGTGTGTGTTTCAGTTCTATCTCTGGTCACCCTCACAGTGGCAGTCTCCATGGTCAAAATCTGAAATCACGTCTCCAGGGTTCTTCCTTGGGTGTTCTAGCTTTTATTCCTGTCCTGTGGTGGTCCTAAGGAGTGCTGTCCTTTCTGTGAGCATCTTGCTCAGTTCTGACGGCATGTCATTATCTTTTCTAAAGTCATACAGAGCAGGAATTTTGTACTAACTAATCAGGAGAGCCTCCAGCATATTAGAAACACCCAAGCAAAAGCCACGAGGTGAACGTTGTCCTGTGCTTCCTTATTAAATTGGCGAAGTCTAAATGGAGGATATTGAGAAACCGAAGGGGAAAATCAACCTGGATTCATCCCCTATGTAAGTGGAAACACTGTTTAGTTTCTGAATAAGCTGCTCAGGGAGCTCTTGGTTTAATCTTCCAGCAGAGAAGGTACTAGAAGAGTCTTCGTAAATGGATTACCTAAAACTCAAATCCTACTTCTGAGAATAATGAAAATAGCAAATACAGTTGTTAGCTGGCTGTCATGTTTGTTTCTTGACAACCCCAAGCCCTCTGAGCAGGCCAGCTTTGTGAATACTTTTGACATTTCCCTTAAAGGTTTTAATTTTGATGCCTGAGTCATCTTGACGAAGATGAGAGGAATATTGAATAAAGGGAGATGGAGAGTGCTGGAAGAGTTGGGGGAAATGTAATTTTCTTGGAGCAGACGCTGTTATTCACAGAGTTTGTGAAGGAATGATGGCCACCATGGCAGTAAGACAAGCCACGATTTGCACCCCAAGGGCTGGTCCTGTCCTCATATATTAAATCATTAAAGCAAACGAACCAACTAGAATTTTGACTTGGGAAAGCTTAAGAGGTAGAGGGGATAGGTCAGACTGTATTGGATAGAACAATGGGATAATATGGAAGACATGAAAAATTTGAAATCATACAGAGGTCTGCACAGAGGAGGGACCAGAGCAAGGGGCCTCTGTGAAGCCCACAGTCCAGGAGAGTGAAGAAGAGATCCATCATGGGCATGACCATTCTGCAGAAAGGCTAGGACGGAAACAGTGTGGTCTCAGAGGCTGGCCAGGTAGGTACCACAGACTTCTGCCCTTCACCTCTTCATCTCACCTGTGACCAGAGAAAAATGATGGCAGCTTCCTGATAGTCACCATTTATTACATACATGTGGGCCACCACCATTTTAAGTGTTTTACCTGTTTTTCTCCAGTAAGAGAGCAGGTTGCTAAGACGTGGTTGGACACAGGTTGGACAGTGATTGATAGCCAACTTTGAATTCTGACAGCAAGTTTTCTCCACTGATCGCCACAAGAGGAAAATGAGGTGAGCCATGGGATTAAACTTCAGGTCTTGATTTGTTTGGGTCATGGGTTTGTCAACACTATTTCTTAAGAGACTTAAGCCCTAGGAATCTCTGCTTGTTTGTGTGGGGAAGTCATTTGACAGAAGGCACAGAAATGAAGAGTCTGAATAGATGATCAAAACCCGTGTTGGGAGGGTGAGGCACACAATGGCCTGTAGCCCACATTGCTCAGGGTGACTGCTCACATAGGGTCCAGGCATATTTTCTAAGTCCTTTCCACTCTTGGTGAAGCTACCTGTCCAGTAGAGCAGGCATGGCAGTGGTCTGCGACATATTTGAGTTGATGGGTTCAAAGTGTCTGTGGTTTTCTACTCTCTCTGTGTCTGACAACTGGATCTTGAGACTAAAGATGATTTTGGTGCCCTGTGTTGAAGATGGAAAAGCTTTTGAGACCCAGGCCCTTGAAAAACTGTCAATTCCCTTCAGATTCCCTCCCTTTCCACACACACCTACACACAGAGCAGGAGCACCTGCTTTGAAATAAACACACATAATAATTTCTCCAAGGAAATAAGAACCCTGAGGTTCTGGTTTCCTCTCTTCCAGATATTAAAGTTGCCTAAGTAATGAGGAGGATTGCCTTAAACCACTGGAGTTAAAAAGGGTGGTGCTAGCTTCTATAGTATCAGAAAATTTGGTTAAAAAAAAAGGTAAATTGAGAATCATCTGATACAAGACAAATTTTAGAAATCTCAGAAAAAAGAAAAGCAACCAAAAGCCAAGAGTAACTTTTACCTATTTACTTATTTATTTATTTTTTGTCTTGGAAAATGAGACTTAAATAATTGTTTCTTAGAAAAGCAAGGTCGTATTGGCTGGCAGAATCTTGATGATGAGCATAATGAATAAAATAATACTTTCCCTTCATACAGATCTTCGTAATTTTTTTCTTCAGACAGGTCTCTCATTAATCCTGGAACTTACCAGTTTTGGTTAGATTGGCTGGCCACTGAGTCCCCCAGGACCCTTCTGTTACCATCTCCATCAGCTCTGGGATTACAGATGTGGACTACAGATGTGATATTGGGAATCTGAATTCAGATCCTTTTGCCTGTGAAGCAAGCACTGGACCACTGAACAGTCTCCCCAGCCTCATGCTTTTATAGTTTCAAAGCCTCTTTCTGGTCGTCTGTATTTAGTACAATGAGTCTGCAAAGCAATGTGGCAGCAATGATGTCTATGACATGTATCAGCAAGGGCTTTGCATGCTGTATTCTGGACTCTGTGTTGAAAGGTTCACCTGTGAACTTTCTTAGTTACATTAATCTCCCAGAGATTGGCACTACAATTATCTTCAGTCTAAAATCAGAAATTGAGGTCTGGAAAGAAAATTGAGAGCAGTTAAGAATGCACAATGTTCTTAATGTTCTTGCAGAGGACCGGAGTTCAGTTCCCAGCACCCACATCACACAGCTCACAACTCCCTGTAACTCCAGTTCCAGGAGATCCTACACCTTCTTCTAATCTTGGGGAAATCTGCATTCACATGCACATACCCACATATACACATAATAAAAAAAAGAAAATAAATCTTAAAATGAAAAAAAAAAAACAACGGGAAGACAGGGATCAAGCTAAATGTCACAACTTAGAAAACAGTCAAGTCAGGAGCCAATTGTGACACCTACTGTTAAGCTGCTCTGTCACTGCTCTGCCAGGTGGCTTCCGAGCCTGTGCACAGCACTGTAGACACACGAGGAGGAAAACACCACGGCTCGGCTTGTGGACCTGAGCCCCTGGCTCTAGGCTGCCAGCATGTGTCAAAGTCACATTTTCTGACTCTAACTTCAGACCTCTTTCAACTTGGAATACCATAAATTAAAGCAAACACCAACTTGGTTATGGGGCAGACAGTCAATATTTTTAGAGTGTTTATAGAAAGGAAGTAATTTTGGCCTGGTGAAAGAGCAAGCTGACGGCAGTTTTACATTTCTATTTAAAAGAAAAAAAAAGAAAAAGAAAAAAGAAAAACTTACTTGAGTTGGGAAAATTCTTATGCCAGGGAACTCGGTAAAATATTCAGGGAGATCAAACCCCTTTGGCTCCCAGGTTGGCTCTTTAAAAAGCAAATTTTGTAGATCATCTCATGGAACTTGCAGCCCTCCCTGCCTGGACTTCGTTTCTGGCAAAACTTAATTGGCAAGAAAGCATCCACATGGTCAGATTCTGTGTTTGATCCTTGCTAGGAGGTTAAGGGCAACCAGTACCCGACTCCGTGTGCACCCCTGACCTCCTCTCCAGGACTGAAGGGCAGCCAGAAGGGCACCAAGGAGCTTTTCTTGTCCTTCCTGGATTCTAGTTACCTCTCCCTCACACTCTGGCTAAGTGATCTTGGACTCCATGACTTTGTTTCCCCATCTGCAGGGTTTTGTTTTATGTGACCGAAAGAGAATTCATAGCAGAAACTCAGGACTGACCCAAGTGCTGAGAATATGTCAATGGAGTGCTCAGCCGCAAATGGGACATGGGTACTCCATGTTCCTCTTCCCAGGGCTCAGGGGCCACCCAGGACAAAGGGGCTGAGAGACTGTAAGAGCCAGAGGTAGGCGAGGGCCTGAGCAAAGCCGCATCTTCTGGTATTGACAAAACCGATGGGCCCATGGACTCAAAGCAGCTGCAGCTGATGGGCCAAGAACGAAGTCAGTCAACGGTCTAGCATGGAGGGGGAGGAGCTCATGAGTCTCCACCCATCGCTGAGGAGCTATTGAAAATTGGTGGTTTCTAGGGTGGAAGAATCAGCTTTCTTTAAGGGTGTGGTCCCCCCAGGAGGTTGACCATGCTCAGCTGGACAGCTCCATACCCATGCGTCTGTGGGCAGCACAGACTGGATAGGTGGGTTATTTAAAAAAGAAAAATGAAGAAGAGGACGCAAAGTTGGAAGTTGCTAGGGGGGAGTGAATCTGGGAGGAATTAGAGGGAGGAGATGGGGGTGAATAGGATAAAAATACATTGTATTAAATTCTCAAAGAATTAATAAAATTATTATATTGAAGAAAAAAAGATAATGCCGAGCAAAGCATAGCCTTGCTGTGGCTTGAAAGCAGACCTTGAATTAATGTGTTGGAAACTTGCTTCCTTAGGCAGCAGTGTGGAAGGTAGGACTTATATTAATGGATTAATACAGTTGTCAAGTATGATGGGAAATAGTTGTTGTCACCTTAATCCGTTTAGGATTGCCATGGAGAAACACCTTTCCTTGTGTCTATGAGGGTGTTTCCAGATAACGGAAGAGGGAAGACGGATGCTGAGCATGGGCAGCGCCATTGATGGAACAGGCAGGGTCCAGGCCTGAACACAAAGGAGGAAACCAGCTGGGCATCAATAATCATTTCTCTCGGCTACCCGAGTGTGGATGCAATGTGACAGCTGCCTCCTGTTCCTGTTACCATGACTCCCCTGCCATGCTGGAGTGTACCCTCAGTCTGTGAGTCACAAGAAACCCCTCCTTCCTTCGTTGCTTCTTGTTGGATATTTTATCACAGGAAATGGCTTCTTAACAAACGGGAAGGTTTGGCCTGATTTCCTATCTATGTGTCTCACGTGCTCAGTTGCCCTATGGCCATGTCATGACGTAGTCACAAAGGCCTTCGCTAGATGCCACCACACTCCCCTGGGATCTCCCAACCTGAGAACTGTGAGTCAAATGTCTGTTTTTATAAATTTCCAAGTCTGTGGTATTTTGTCAAAACAACATAAAATGGACCAAGACAGCCTTTGAACTAATGTGAACACTAAGAGTTCAGTGGAATTTAGTGAGAATTATTAAAGAGTGTCTAGGGCTGGAGAGAGGGCTCAGTGGGAATCATTAAAGAGTGTCTGGGTGCTGGGGCGATGGCTTGGTCATACACAAGCATGAGGAGCTGAGCTTGGAGCCTTGGCACACACATAAATGCCAGCCGGTTCATAAGAAAAAGGAAGAAAAGCACAAGGCTCCACGTTCCCTGAGTGCTGTGGCCTCAGATTCCGTAACTGCCCAGAGGAAGGTGGCTCTAGGCTGTGACAGGTTCTGGGAAGCAGGAGTGCTCAAGGGCCCCACAGAACTGGAGATGGGAATGGACGAGGTCAACAGACCAGGAATGGTAGTGTGAGGAGCAGGTGGACAGAAGTGAGTGATGGGACCACGGGGTTCTGTTCAAGAGTTGAGGGAAGGTTAGGCCATTTGTAGGCCTGGGGAGGCTCCCCTTCCAGGAAAGGGCTGGCAAGGATTCTGTGGCCAAGAGTCAGCCTGGAGCTTGACTACGCGGGAATGTGACTTGATTCAGCAGGTCTCTATGCCTGCACCTCTCCATATCTCTGTTCTGGAAGCACAAGTCTTGGATTGTCTTTGAAATTCCCTTGGCTGATGAGTTTAATGAAGTTCAGAATCTCAGGGCCCTTCTCCTGACTCATTTCTCAACTCAACATAATCTTACCCAGTTGTAATTCTTGCCCTTTAAAACTACAGATCACTTTCCTACAGAGCGCGTGGGGCAGGGAGGGAGGGGCTCCAGTACTCTTCTAGCTGTGTGTAGGAGGTCACTGTTGCCCTGGGGATGTGGTGATCAATCAGGTCTCCCTGAGGCAGGGAGTCCCTAGATGCTAGGAATATTGGCTGGTAGTGGCATTGATACACCTGTGAGGGCTGTCATTGTATTATGGAGCCACCTGTAAAGGCAGTCCTTGGAGCATGGATCCACTTGTACGAACTGTCACTGAAGCATGGATCCACCTGTGAGGGCTGCCATTATAGCATGGATCGACCTGCGAGGGCTGTAATCATAGCACATGATTGACTTGTAACGGCTGTCATTGTAGCATGAGTCCACCTGTAAGGACTGTCATTATAGCACGGATCTACTAGCTGTAACAGCTGACATTGTAGCATGGGTCCACCTGTAAGGACTGTCATTGGCTCCAGCTCTGCTGTTTAATTGGACTGATTTTCCTTCTTATACAGACATGTGGCAAAGTCCAGAGTTATTTTTTGCTGCCACAATGAGGGCATGGTGACGCTGGCATCTAGGGAGTAGACAGCAGGGATGCTGCTAAATGCATAGGATGGAATTCTACAGTCAGTCATCCAGCCGAGAACGGCACAAGTGCTGGAGTTCGGAGTGCTTCTCTAAGGGTACCACCAAACTCAAGATTCTAGATGTTCTCCTCAGGACAGCCTGCACTCCTAAGTGGCTCAGGAGTAAGGTAGGAAGTTCTAGCCCCTTGTTTTAACTTGGGCCTGCTCATAAAGGCCAGTTAGACCTCTCCACTGGATGAACTGGCCTCTGTAGTGAATGTGCTGCCATTTTATCCCTCTCTCTTCCTGACTTTCCTCTGTTTCCTAATTGGTCATGGTTCAAAAACAAACAAAGAAACAAAAACAAAAACAAAAAACCTACTTCTCACGAGTCTCCATGTGTGAGTTTCTCTCTCAGTCTTCATCTGAGGATGCTCACACTCTGACAATCAGCATTAAAAGCAACCCATAGAAGCCAACTGAGTGTTGCACCCTCTTGTTGCTTGTTAAAACTGAGATTGATCTTATTTATCCACTACCATTAATTGTTAAACCCAATAATAAAGGAAGTGGCAATGGTCAGTCCAGGAAAGAAAAGATGATACCCAATTCTCACCGCCCCCACCCTCAAAAAACTCAAAGAAAATACAAAAACAAACAAACAAAAAACCAAAATAAGACAAAACAAAACAAAACAAAAACCCAAAACCCACAGGTTTTTGGGAGAAAGCCTTGAGACTGTGATCAGGTCTTGAAGTGAGAGGGAGGGAATTAGACAGAAAACAGTACAATATTTGGGGGAGAGCAAAATTTGATGAAAGCCTCAAAGGGAAGGAGAGGGACCTGGGGCAGGGGGAGAAAAATGCACTGGCATTTTAAAAATAAACATACATAGAAATCAAAAGCACTGGCTGAAGAAGCAATGGTACTTAGTTAAGGTGTATGTGTTCCACAAAGCCAGAGAATAAAACACCACACAGGAAAAACAGGGAGAGAGAAAGACAGCAGCCATGGGAGGGGTGGGGCACAGTGAAGGGGGTGGGGACAGAAGAGCCTCTCCAGGGGTCTGCCTGAGGGGGCTTCTGGGAAAGCCCAGCTCCACCCCCAGAGCAATCTCTAGAACAAAGGAGTATCAGAGTTTTTAAATCTCTAGGGGTGGTGGGAAGGTTTTGATCATGTGACTAATGAAAAGAGTGTGGAAGAGCTAGGTCCTGTGAGGACCAACAACAGGGGGCTGTTGTCAGGCCACAGTGCAGACAGCTTCCCAGGATGAGCACTGTAGGAGGGCATGATCTCATCTCCTCAGTCTCGGGATCTAGTCTCTTCAGAGTCACCACCATTTTAAAGGGGCAAAATGGCTAATTACTCCACTGTGTCCTTTCCTATATTAACACAATGCCCATTTTAATGCGATACGCTTATATTCTGGTTAGCCTGGCAACTTGACCATGTCTGACCAATGGGAGGTAAGTGGTTCTAATATGAGCAACTCATGGGCTAGCTCATGTTCCTTCCTTTCTCCCCGTCTGGGGTATGGATGGAAGAGTGGAGTCTGGAGCATATTGAGGGTATCAAGTAATAATTTAAAAAGCAAACAAACAAACAAAAAACAAACAGAAGGAATGTGGGTCCCTAGTGGCTGTTATGTCCGATATGAACTCAAGGCTACTTGTTAGGACTTCTGTGTGAGAGAGAAACTTTGTTGTTGTTGCTGTCGTCAAAGTAACACTTTGGAACCTTCTGTTACACCTAACTATGTATGTGTCTAGCATATGAAAATAATGATAATAAAGGCCATAAAAAGAAACATTATTTTTGGTTATTAAACCAGAGTTTTTAATGTCACATCTTCAAGATAAATCACATAACTTCATTATTGAATTCTTGCTACCTACACAGTAGTTCTAGCCAGCACCAGAGAGGAAGGTTGGAGACAACGGCAAGTGTGTCTTGGGGTGTATGTGTTTGGGGTAGTATTTTGAAAACTTAATTCTGACATCTTGTTCCATCTAGGAAGTGTAGAGCAGGAATCCTGCATCTCTCTTTTAACAAATCACAAATCTAAATGTATCTTCAAAACTTCCATGCTATAAGGAGTATAGTAACTGCTACGGAACCTCTCTCTTCTTCTTATTTAACATAATTTCTTCATCGAATCTTCGGGAATTTCACATCACGCACCCCAATTCTGCCCACCTCCCAGCCCCTCCATATTATTCTCCCCTACTCCTGCAGCCCCCCAAAAGAAAATTCAAAAAGGAACAAACAGAAAACAAACCAGATCAAACAAACAAAAACAAAAAGAAAAAAAAAACCAGAAAAGCAAGCAAGCAAACAAGTAAACAAAGCAAGCAAAACACCTCTTCACTCCCCTACCTTCCCCGCCTCTCCAACATCTGACAGCATTGGGAGCTGTGGTGTGGCACACAGTAGATCCTTTTGTCCAATCAACTTTATTTGCAAATGTTCATTGCAATGAGTCATTGGTCTGGTTCAAGGCCTCGGGTTTCTGGTACACCATCACCACTGGATCCTCACTGAAACTCCTCTGGGAGATGCTGTGGCCACCCAGAGTCATGGAGATCCTGTGGGTATCATTCCATAGGACCAGTTCCTTTACCAACTCCAGCAGGTCTTAGATGGGGTAGAGGTTAGGGTGGGCTAACCCAAGGCCAGGCTTGGGCCTGGGTGGTATCTGAGCTGGTCTGTCTAGGCCACTAGAGCCGCCCCTCTCAGGTAAGAGGCAGAGCCAGCTCACCTATGCCCATGCCCTCAGGGTCAGTTCTCACTCCCCCATGGTAGAGGGTGGAGTCATCTCTCCCAGGTGTGGGGATGGGGAGTAGCTCTCCTGTGAGGGTCAGGGCCAGCACTCTTGCTTCAGTGTCCAGCGAGGAGCAGGGGCAGCTATCCCAGGGCTAGTGAAGGACAGGGCGGGCTTAGCATGGCCCTCTGATTTCATCATGCTTGGTTTCTATGGCTCCCTGAGGTAACACGGGCCACAGACATTAACACAGACCCCAGCTGCGACAGGACCGCAGACCCAGACATGACCCTTTGCAGCAGCTTGGGCCTGGTCAACATCCTGGCTCCGGGTGGAAACACAGGCCTCTCAGATCAGGGTGGCTCTTCGGCAGCACCATCCCTGGACACCAACCAGGCCACAGGTGGTGGCCCCAAGCCCAAGCTTCTGTGTAACCTTTGGTGGCAACATGGGCAACGGACTTCAATACAGACTGACTGAGGAAGGACCACGGACTCAGACATGGTCCCCAGCGGCAGTCCTGGCCCTGATGTCCCCATGGCACCGGAGAGCAGTAGGTGCC
>CABHPR010148077.1:34387-66052 GCA_902168415.1 Peromyscus melanophrys | reverse complement strand
TCCCCTCCACCCTGAGGAGAACCCTGGCCCCCGGCTCAGTCCACCTTCTGCTCTGGGGAGCACGCCCAACCTCGGCTCAGTCCACCCTCCGCTCTGGGGAGCACCCTCGCCTTCTACTTTCCACCTTCTCCCTCGGTGAAATCAACTTTGATGATTGCTTGCTAACTTAACACCTGAAGGGGCTGAGGAGATGGCTCAGGAGTTAAGAGGACTGCTCGTTCTTGAGGGGACCAGAGCTGGCTCATAGCCACCTGCAACCTCCCTCCCAGGGGATGTAATGTCCCGTTCTGGCCTCCACAGGCACTGCACACATGTACACAGACATACATGCTGGCAGAGCACCCACACACATAAAATACAAAAAAAGTTAAAAATAACTTATGAAAATAAGTAAAAGTTAAGCATAGGAATGTGATGACCAGCCGTTCTTACTGTACTGCCTTTCTTTCTCCCAAATAGAAAAACCTCTGATTCCGTTGGTTCCACCAGAAGAAGAGCGAAAGCAAAGATGTCCACCCATCCCAAAACCACCTCAGCCTGGCGACAGTGTGGCAGCTCGGGCGCTCCTGTGCAAACGGATGTTGTTGCAAAGTACCTCAGATGGCTTCTAGGCTCCTGAGACGGTTCCTCCTGGATTTGCTTTGACAAGAAAGTAACATAAATGGAAAACAGACTAGGTTGAAGCACACTCACTTGTCCGTATAACAATCTCTCATCTTCTACACATTATTTTATCGGCATATATTCATTACACAGTGATGGGTTTCATAAAGATATTTACATACAAGTATGTCATGTACGTTGACTATATTTACACATGTACATCATGTACGGTGACTATATTTACACGCATGTACATTATATGTATTGACTATGTTTGCACATGTGTACCCTCCCCTTTCTCTCCCTTCACCCTCCTTTTCATTCGCCAAATTTTGTTTCTGCTTTAATGACGTGTACACGTCAGCGATTTTATTGCACATTATTCTTCTTACATGGATTAAAAAGAAAACCACTTCTCTAATACTATATTTGTGTGTTTATTGAGTGTGGATGGGCGCCTCCGTGTGATGGTATTGTGTGGAGCTCAGAGGACAACTTCCAAAAGCCAGTTTCCTTCTACCACGTGGGGCCTAAGGATCAAAGTAAAGTTGTCAGCCTTGGCCACAGCTCCTTCACCTGCTAAGCCGTCTCACTGGCTCAAGAAAACGACTTTTTTAAAAAAAAGTGTAATAGCAGGGGTTTTTCTTGTTTGTTTGTTTTGGTTTTTAAGATTTATTTATTTATTATGTATACAGTGTCCTGTCTGCATGAATCCCTGCACGCCAGAAGAGGACACCAGATCTCATTATGAGTGGTTGTGAGCCACCATGTGGTTGCTGGGAATTGAACTCAGGACCTCTGGAGGAGCAACCAGTGCTCTTAACTGCTTAGCCACCTCTCCAGCCCCCGGAAAACTACTCTTTTAAGGATGTAGCTCCATTAGTAGAGAGCTTGCCTGTTGTGAACACAGCCCTAGTTTGATTACCAACACTGAACAAATGAAAAATGATGGCAAAACAGCTAGCATCCCAACACGGTATGTGTATGGTCCGCACGTGCCATCAGACTCATGTGGAGCAGGAGAGGCAGGAGGATCCAAAGTTCAAGGTTACTTCAGGCTACACTGTCTGAGGACATCCTGTGCTACAGGAGACCTGTCTCAAGGAAATACTATTGGAAGTTTGGCTGAGTGTGGTGGCACATACTTTTAATCCTAGCTCTGTGGAGGCTGAGGCAGGAGACTCGGGAACTTAGACCTGCCTGGGCTACAGCAGATCCTGTCTCAATCAATCCATCCATCAATCAATCAATCAATAGAAGGTTGGGCATGGTGGCATACTCCTTTAATCCAAACACTTAGGAGGCAGAGGAAGGTGGATCTCTGAGTTTGAAGTCACCCTGGTCTACAGAGTGAGTTCCAGAACAGCTAAGGCTAAACAGAGAAACCTTGTTTCCAAAAATAAAAATAAAAAAGATAGAAAGAGCCAGGCAGTGGTGGCACATGCCTTTGATCCCAGCACTTGGGAGACAGAGGCAGGTGGATCTCTGTGAGTTCGAGGCCAGCCTGGTCTACAGAGCAAGATCCAAGACAGGCACCAAAACAACACGGAGAAGCCCTGTCTCAAAAAACAACAACAACAACAAAAAAAAAAAAAAAAAAAAAAAAAAAAAAAAGAAAAAAAGAAGGAAGGAAGGAAGGAAGGAAGGAAGGAAGGAAGGAAGGAAGGAAAGCCAGGCATAGTGGCACATGCTTTTAATTCTAGCACTCGGGAGACAGAGGCTGAAGTATCTCTGTGAGTTCGAGGCCAGCCTGGTCTAGAAACCTTGTCTTGAAAAACCAAACCAAAATAAACCACCAAAACAGAAAGGAAGTGAAGATTAACTACATTGATTAGCTTTTCAGAGTAAAGAGAAAATACTTGATTCATCAATTCTATTGAAATTAAGGGGAAAGACTGTTAATTGCTACTGTTGTATGTTGTTTTAATTTAAGGCTTATAAAAGTATGTTTTTATGAGCAATATCCATTTAAGGTCATAAAAGTAAATGTAAAATACCAATTGTAAGTCATTTTATTTCAAAATGAAATATTCATTCCTTTCTCAGTCTTTCATGTAATTTATAGAGGGCAAATATAATTGAAATGCATTGTATGCATGTATGAAACTCAAAGAACAGCTTTTTTTTTTTTAAAGAAGTCAGTGAATTTTTAAGCATTTGATATTGAATATGTTTGTTTTGTATGTATTCATGGGTATGTGTATGATCCACACATGTCACCAGACTCATGTAGAAGTTGAAGAACTTTCTAGAGTGTATTCTTTCCTTCCACTATGTGCTTGGAGGCAAGCATCTTTTTCTCAGCTATTGTACCAGAGACAGGCTTTCTCTGTGTAGCCCTGGATGGCCTGGAACTCACTCTGTAGATCAGGCTGGCCTCAAACTCAGAGATCTGCCTGCCTCTGTCTCCCAGTGCTGGGAAAGGTGTGCACCACCACCGACTAGCCACCCTTAATTATTAAAAAGGAGGGTTGAGGTTATTACATAAAGAATTTGTCTCATGTCTGCAGGATGTGCTGAAGAAGCAGAGGCAGGAGAATTGTGAGTCTAAGGCAAGGCCAACCTGGGCTACACCTACAGTAAAGATACATTATTTTCATGTATGAATCATCAAAGAATAAATAAAAGATATTCTATTCTTAAAAAAAGAATTTGACCATCCTCAACACCACCAGAAAAAAAAAATGAAAATAGCAAATCTGGTATTATCATGTGTTTTAATCTTGCTATCAGAGATTATTAGCAGACTTTTGGGGCTGGGTGTGGTGGCTCATGCCTGTAATCCCAGAGCTTGAAAAATTGAGGCAGGAGGATTGTCATGAGGTTAGCTTGGACAACATAAAAAATTCTAGCCCTATTGGGGCTACAGATAAGACCTTGCCTCAAGATAGACAGATAGATAGATAGATAGATAGATAGATAGATAGATAGATAGATAGATAGATAGATCCAAACATTGTCCACCAAGGCCAGAAGAGGACATCAGATCCCCTGGAGCTGGAGTTACAGGTGGTTGTGAACCATCTAATATGGGGTGCTGGAAACCAAGCTCCAGTCCTCTACAAGAGCGGTAGAAATGCACATAAACCAAAGCAGAAATGGTTGCAATTCTTCAGATTTGCTAAAGTCTGTAATAAAGTGAGTTTTGGAAAACGAACAAGAAAACCCTTCTGAACTCGTAATTTAAAAGAGAAACAAGATATTTCCCTTGTAAGCGATTAAGATGCTCTTGTAGCTGGGCCTGGGAATACTCCTGTTGTTCTCATCACTTGGGAGGCTGAGCCAGGAGGACTGATGTAAGTTCAAGGCAAGCCTAGGTACATAATGAGTTCATGGCCAGCCAGGGGTGCATGGTGAAACCCTGGTGAGAAAAGAGGAAGGTAGGAAGAAGAAGGGAGGAAGAGAGGGAGGGGAGGAGGGAGAGAGGGAGGTGGAGAGGAACATAGCGAAGTTCAAACCAGATAGAACAGGTCAGGCTTGGATGTGAACTCCTGGGAACCTGGTTCTAATGGCAGGGCTAAACCACCACTACAGCATAAAGTACATGGACATAACTCTTCATGCTCCCTCACAGACATCTGTTTCATACTACATGTCAAAAGTCTGCCATGTGTCCTTGTAAGGAGACAAAGTGTAAATCTGCTACAATCAGGTGGATCAGTCAGAGAGCAAGGTTACAGAGCATCGGGGAGTAGTTACAGGCATGAAAAGTATCTCTTGACTGAGAAGCTACTTCATATTCTGATCCACTTTGCAGGCACAGTGAAGGAGTAAGGTTGAAAGCCAGACTGCTGCAGGCCTATGCTGGGAAGGAAGGAAGGAAGGAAGGAAGGGCTGGTTACAAGAAGCAATCGGTCCAGAGGCTGGGGATTTCGCTCCATCAGCAGAGTGCTTGTCCAGCATGTACACACTCTGGGTTAAATAGACACCCAGTAACACATAAACAGGGCTTGATGGCACATGCCAACTGCCTTAGCATTTGGGAGGTAGAGCTAGGAGGCTCAGAAACAAATCCAGCCTGGGCTACATGAGATCTTTTCTCAGAAAAAGGATAAGAACAAGTGGTCCAGGAGAATGCATTAGTGCCTAACAACCAACTCTTAAGTTAATGAGCATTCACCATATACATGTCCCATTGCAGTTCCTAAAAAGCATGGTCAGCTTTTCTGTATTCATTGTCCTGCTGATGGGGTGTTATCTGAAGTAATTTTTT
Organism: Peromyscus melanophrys; assembly: GCA_902168415.1. Lineage (NCBI taxonomy): Eukaryota > Metazoa > Chordata > Mammalia > Rodentia > Cricetidae > Peromyscus > Peromyscus melanophrys. The sequence goes on along the minus strand of CABHPR010148077.1, from coordinate 61,236 downwards.
GAACTTAAGAAAAATTGCACTTATTTTTGTGTGTATGTGCATGCTTGTGGGCATGCACAAACCACAGCACACACATGGAGGTCTTAAGCCTCAGGCTTTTCAATCTGGGATGGAGAAATGCTTCAGTTTAAATAGCTCAATTGACAGTTTGAGACTCAGCTGGGGCAGTGCTGTGGGCTTGTAATCATAGCACTTGGAAGACCAAGGCAAGAAGAGAAAATCTGGGGGCTAGAAAGACAACTCAGTGGTTAAGCACACTTGCTGCTCTTCCATAGGACCAGGGTTCAAGTCTCAGCATCTACAGGGTGGCTCACAACTGTAACTACAGTTTCAAGGAATCTGGTGCCCTCTTCTGGACTTCATAAGCACTGCATGGACACATGATGCATAGACATACAGGTAGGCAAACCACCCACATACATAAAACAAAAATCAGTAAATCTTTAAAATAAAAAATAAAAAATAAAACCCAATAAATTTAAGAAGGTAAGTTTGAGGCTAGCCTGGGCTAAATGCTGAGACTCACTCTCAAAACACACACAAGGAAACAAAACCCCCAATGGCATTTATGTTGTGTGTGTGTGTGTGTGTGTGTGTGTGTGTGTGTGTGTGTGTGTGTATCTTATTAAGGTATATATGTATATCTTAATATAGGAACCAGACTAGTCATGATGGCACATGACTTGATTCCTGGTTCTTAGGAGGCAGAATCAGGAATATCTCTATGAATTTGAAGCCAGCTTTTGTACACAGAAAGTTCCAGGCTAGCCAGGGCTGTATAGTGAGACCCTGTCCCCTCCAAAAAAGAAACATGTGCGTGTGTGGAGTGATTTGTGAAGCACTTGCTGCCAAGTCCCCAGGACACACATGGTGGAAGGGTGGATGGAGAGAACGAACTGTCACAAGTTGTACTCTGACTTCCACACCCACATAATGCATACCCACATGCTTACACATACATGAAGAGCTAGGACTTTATCAATACCATTGTTCCTCTAGCTCAAACTTCCTTCTGTCTAACTGCTCACTGCCCACTCCTTCTTGGAGCTTTTATTTACTTTACTTTATTTTATTTTATTTTATTTATTTATTTATTTTTTTTGAGACAGAGGGTGCTCTATGTAGCCTTGGCTGTCCAAGAACTCACTATATAGACCAGGCTGGCCTTGAACTCACAGATATCCACCTGCTTCTGCCTCCCCTTCTTAGAGCTTTTAAAGATATTGAAAGATTGCTTTCAGCTCTTCCCAGATATCCTTTCAAGAGTCAAATATTTCCAGGTATGGTGGTAAGTGCCTTTAATCCCAGCACTCAGGAGGCAGAGGCAGACAGATCTCTGAGTTCAAGGCCAACCTGATACACAGATCAAGTTCCAAGACACCGATGGGTACACAGTGAGACCTTGTCTCAAAACGAAAAAAAAAAATCCCAAAACAAATATTACACTGGGTTTGTTTTTTTAATTAACGATTTATTTTATTTCATGGGTATGAGTGTTTTGCCTGTATGTGTAACTGTACCATTTGTCTTCCTGGTACTCTTGGAAGCCAGAGAGGGAATCAGGTCCCTGGAACTGGAGTTACAGATAGTGTGAGCCACCACATGGATGATGGGAACCCAATGTAGATCCTCTGCAAGAACAAGTGCTCAACCGCTGAGCCATCTCTCCAACCCCAATATTACACCGCATTTAAATTATTTCACTCTTTCCCTTCCACTTGATTAAAAAAAAAATGTCCTGAAGAGCCTCAAGCATTGACTTGCCCATCTCACAATCTTCACATTTCCTATGTGGGGCATATCCCTGCTTTCTGATAGTGCCTCCAAAGAACCTCTTTCAGCCCTTTGGGAACTAAATTATTTGAAGCCAAGAGGCTTTTTACGGCTCTAACTCCGCCTTGAAAACTGTTACCCTCAAATTTCTCCAACCGCTTCATAACCATCCTTCAACCCCAAGGAATTTGAATCGTGGAATGGGTCAAGATTCCACAAAGGAGTAGAACGCCCCACAAGGCTGGCCCGTTGAGATGGAAACTTACCCACTGAAGTACCGGTTCCTGTTCCACACCTTACCTTTGCACTTCTGGCTGTGTGAAAGAGCTTTGCGGCCGGACTCTCCTCTCTGGGAGAATGGTGTTTGGCTGTTTGGGTTTTACAGTCTGGGTTTTCTTTGGCTGTTACGTCTAGTTATGTCAAGGCAATAGATAGGCAAGCCGAGGTTGACACAATGTAGCTGAGCCCAATCACCTTTCCCTTTGGTTTCTTTCTCTTTCTCATCACTCTCCTTCACCTGCTTTAGGAAACTGTCTCAGCTAGATATGCAGCTCTAACGTCTTGGCAAGAGACTTCAGCTTGTTTAGACCCTTCCATGGCATGGTGACATTCACCGGGCATTTCTTCTCGACCCATCTCATCTATGTGGTCAGATGAACAGCTCCATGTTTTCTGAAAGGCCTAGAGGACATCTTTCCCTTTGTGCTTGCCTTCTTTGTGAACTAATGAAAACGTCCGTTCTAGACCAAAGGAAGTTTCTAAATCAGCCGGCAGCCTTACTGTGGCCCTCTGGTTGTCCTCCAAAACAAAAATACTGCAGCAAGACCCGGAGAAGGTCGCCAGGAGGAATTAAATGATTGCTGCATTGGCTTGGCCAATCAGGGCCCTCACCTGCGGCTCTTCAGGCACATAGCCAGCTGAGGGGTGTCAGGCATGCGCAGTACCAATCCCCGTCTACTAGTGGAGCCGTCCATCGCAGTGTAGCCAGGACCAGCCCCAAGTGTGGAGGGAAGGTCCTGGGTCTGTTCTGTGCAGCTCCCTCTGCGTCCTGCAGTGTCTGGTGCAAGCTGCCGAACCCCGCATCTCCAGCAGGTAAAGTGAGAGTGCTGCATCTGGGACACGTGACTGAGAATTTGTGAATGGGCTGAGATGAACTGTTTTTCACACAAATATTATTATAGGCAGTTGTGGTTTGAATGTGAGTGTCGCCCACAGGCTCCTGTGTTTGGACACTTGGTCTGCCTGGTGATGCTATTGGGGAAGGTGGAGTCCCAGTGGAGGATTGGCTCACCAGGGGCAGATCCTGAGGATTTGTAGGCTCCAACCCATTTTCTTGTTCATGTTCACTCTGATTTCGTTGATTTGTCCAGGGAGGAGGGTACGTGAAGGTCAGAGGACAACTTGCGGAAGTTGGTTCTTACCTTCCATCTTTTTGATATTTTTGTTTTGAGACCAGGTTGGCTGCCCTGAAACTCATATTGTAGTCCAGGTGGGCCTCAGATCCACATGTATCAGCCGCCTCTGTCACATGGGCTGGGATTTTAGGCGTGCACCACCATGCCTGGCTGCTTCCACCTTTTTTTTTTTTTTTTTTTTTTTTTGCTTGTTTGGTTGGTTTTTAGAGACAGGGTTTCTCTGTGTAGCCCCGGCTGTCCTGGAACTCACTCTGTAGACGAAGCTGGCCTCGAACTCCGAGATCCGTCTGCCTCTGCCTCCCTAGTGCTGGGATTAAAGGTAGCCACCACACCCGGCTCTGCCTTCCACCTTTAAAAATGTTATATTTATTGATTTATATGTATATATGTGTGGGTGTGTGCATGCCATGGCGCAGGTGTGGAGGTCAAAGGACAACTTGCAGGTGTCAATCTTCTTCCACCTCGTTTGTCTCAGAGATTAAACTCAGGTTGTCGGGTTGACATCAAGTACTTTAACCTGCTAAACTGGCTTGCCAGCTCGCCACCTTGGGTTTGCCCTTTCTTGTTCCATTTATGTGTGTAAGTATTTTGCCCACTTGTGTGTATATGTTTGCACCATGTGCATGCCTGGTGCCTGCAGAGGCCAGAAGATGGGGTTGGATTCCCTAGAACTGGGGTGACGGACTTTTTTTTCCCCCTGCCATATAAATCCTGGGGCTGAAACCTCTGCAGGAGCGGAACGTGCTTTTAACTGTTGAGCCATTTCTCCAGCCTCCCCACCCCCACACCACCCACACCTTGTTTTTTTTTTCAGGCAGGGTCTCTTGTTTGTGACGCTGCCCAGTGTACTCCAGGTTTGCCTACGCAAACTCTGGCCAATCCAATTTCCACCTTCCAGCTCACTGAGAGGTGGGATTGTGAAGGGCAAGCCACTCCATCCGGCTGTTGTATGTGTTCTAGGGACTGAATCAGGCTGTCAGGATGCAGTAGAGGCTCTTTCACCCACGGAGCCATCTCCCCAATCTGATTGGCATTTTCATTTATTTTTTTAATGATTTCTTTCTTTCTTTCTTTCTTTCTTTCTTTCTTTCTTTCTTTCTTTCTTTCTTTCTTTCTTTTTCAAATTTTTATTTTTCCCCCCCCTTTTTTTTCTTCATTTAATTTTTTTCATTTTACATACCAACCAGTTTCCCCTCCCACCCCTTCTCGGGCTTCACCCCTCTTATATCTCTCCCCATCTCCCCCCTATATCCACTCCTCAGAGAGGGTAAGGCCTCCCTTGGGGAGTCAACAAAGTCTGGCATACCAAGTTGGGACAGGACCAAGCCCCTCCCCCTTGTATCAAGGCTGGACAAGGTATCTCACCACAGCAAATGGGCTCCAAAAAGCCATTTCATGCACCAGGGATAAATCTTGGTCCCACTAACAGGGACCCCACAAACAGATCAAGCCACACAACTGTCACCCACATTTAGAGGGCTTAGTTCGGTCTCATGCAGGTTCCCCAGCTGTCAGACCAGAGCCCATGAGCTCCCACTGGCTCAAGTCAGGTGTCTCTGTGATTTTCCCCATTATGATCTTGACCCCTTCTTGCTCATATAATCCCTTCTCCCTCACTTCAACTGGACTCCAGGAGCTTGGTCCAGTGCTTAGCTGTGGATCTTTGCATCTGCTTCCATCAGTTACTGGATGAAGGCTCTATGACGACAGTTAGAGTAGTCATCAATCTGATTACAGAAGGCCAGTTTAGGCACCCTCACCACTGTTGCTAGGTGTCTTAGCTGAGGACATCCTTGTCGACTCCTGGAAATTTCCCTAGCACCAGATTTCTCCCTAACCCCCAAATAGTTCCCTCTATCAAGATATCTCTTTCATTGCTCTCCTTCTCCATCTCTCTCCCAACTCAGCCATCCTAATCCCTCATGTTCCTATCCCACACCCCTTCTTTTTTACATCCCCCCCCCCAGTTTACCCAGGAGATCTTACCTATTTCCTCTTCCTAGGTCAATCCATGTGAGTCCTTCTTAGGGTTCTCCTTGTTACCTAGCTTCTCTGGGGTTGTGGATTGTAGCCTGGTTATACTTTGCTTTACATCTAGTATCCACTTATGAGTGAGTACATAACATGTTTGTCTTTCTTAGTCGGGGTTACCTCACCCAGGATGATTTTTCCTAGCTCCATCCATTTGCCTGCAAATTTCATAATGTCATTGTTTTTTACTGCTGAGCAGTACTCCATTGTGTAAATGTGCCACATTTTCTTTATCCATTCTTCAGTTGAGGAGCATCTATGTTTCGAAGTTCCGGCTATTATGAATACCTCTGCTATGAACATAGTTGAGTAAGTGTCCTTGTGGTGTGTTTGAGCATTCCTTGGGTATATGCCCAAGAGTGGTATAGCTGGGTCTTGAGGTAAATTGATTCCCAATTTTCTGAGAAACCACCATACTGATTTCCAAAGTGGCTGTACAAGTTTGCATTCCCACCAGCAGTGGAGGAGTGTTCCCCTTACTCCACATCCTCTCCAAAATAAGCTGTCATCAGTGTTTTTGATCTTAGCCATTCTGACAGATGCAAGATGGTATCTCAGAGTCATTTTGATTTGCATTTCCCTGATAGCTAAGGATGTTGAGCAACTCCTTAAATGTCTTTTGGCCATTTGAGGTTTTTCTGTTGAGAATTCTGTTTAGATCTGTACTTTATTTTTTTTTTAAATTGGATTATTTGGTATTCTGATGTCTAGTTTCTTGAGTTCTTTATATATTTTGGAGATCAGCCTTCTGTCAGATGTGGGGTTGGTGAAGATCTTTCGCATTCTGTAGGCTGTCATTTTGTCTTATTGACAGTGGCCTTGCCTTACAGAAGCTTCTCAGTTTTAGGAGGTCCCATTTATTAATTGCTGCTCTAGGTGTCTGTGCTACTGGTGTTATATTTAGGAAGTTGTCTCCCGTGCCAATGCATTCAAAGCTACTTCCCACTTTCTCTTCTCTCAGATTCAATGTAACCAGATTTATGTTGAGGTCTTTGATCCACTTGGACTTGAGTTTTGCACATGGTGATAAATATGGATCTATTTGCATTTTTCTACATGCCCCGTTGAGTTATGCCAGCACCATTTGTTGAAGATGCTTTCTTTTTTCCATTGTATATTTTTGGTTTCTTTGTCAAAAATCAGGTATTCATAGGTGTGTGGATTAATGTCAGGGTCTTTGATTCGATTCCATTGATCCATGTGTCTGTTTTTATGCCAATATCAAGATGTTTTTATTATTATAACTCTATAGTAGAGCTTTAAGTCAAGGATAGTGATACCTCCGGAAGTTCCTTTTCTGTACAGTATAGTTTTGGCTATCCTGGGTTTTTTGTTTTTCCATATGAAGTTGAGTATTGTGCTTTCCAGGTCTGTGTTGGGATTTTGATGGGGATTGCATTGAATCTATAGATTGCTTTTGGTAAAATTGCCATTTTTACTATGTTGATCCTACATATTCAAAAGCATGGGAGATCTTTCCATTTTCTGATACCTTCTTCAATTTCTTTCTTCAAAGACTTAAAGTTCTTGTCATACAGTTCTTTCACTTGTTTGGTTAGAGTTACCCCAAGATATTTTATGTTATTTGGACTATTATAAAGGGTGTTGTTTCTCTGATTTCTTTCTCAGCCCATTTATCATTTGTACATAAAAGGGCTACTGATTTTTTTAGTTAATCTTGTATCCTGCCACATTACTGAAGATGTTTATCAGCTGTAGGAGTTCCCTGGTAGAATTTTTGGGGTCACATATGTATACTATCATATCATCTGCAAATGGTGAAAGTTTGACTTCTTTCTTAAAAATTTGTATCCCCTTGATCTCCTTTTGTTGTCTTATTGCTCTAGCTAGAACTTTGAGTACTATATTGAATAGATATGGAGAGATTGGACAGCTTTGACTTGTTCCTGATTTTAGTGGAATTGTTTTGAGTTTCTCTCCATTTAATTTGATGTTGCCTGTCAGCTTAATGTATATTGCTTTTTATTATATTTAGGTATGTTCCTTATATCTCTGATCTCTCCAAGACTTTTATCATGAAGGGGTATTGGATTTTGTCGAAGGCTTTTTCAGCATCTAATGAGATGATAATTTTTTTCCCTTTCAGTTTGTTTGTATGGTAGATTACACTGACAGATTTTTGTATGTTGAACCATCCTTGCATCCCTGGGATGAAGCCTACTTGGTCATGGTGGATAATTTTTTGATGTGTTCTTGGACTTGGTATGCCAATATTTTATCAAGTATTTTTGCATCAATGTTCATGGGGGAGATTGGTCTGTAATTCTTTTTTTGTTGCATCTTTGTGTGGCTTGGGTATCATGGTAACTGTAGCCTCATAAAAAGAGCTTGGCAATGTTCTTTCTGTTTCTGTTGTGTGGACAATTTGAGGAGTATTGGTATTAGCTCTTTGAAATTTTGGTAGAATTCTGTGCTGAAACTATCTGGCCCTGGCCTTTTTTCACTTGGGAGACTTCTTTAAAAAAAAAAATTATTGATTTGTTGGGTATGCAGTGTTGTCAGCATGTACGCCTGCAGGCCAGAAGAGGGCACCAGATCTCATTACAGATGGTTGTGAGCCACCAGGTGGTTGCTGGGAATTAAACTCAAAACCTCTGTAATAACAGTCAGTGCTCTTAACTGCTGAGCCATCTCTCCAGCCATGCTTGGAAAACTTTTAATAACTGCTTCTGGGTTGGGGATTTAGCTCAGTGGTAGAGCGCTTGCCTGGCAAGCACAAGGCCCTGGGTTCGATCCTCAGCTCAAAAAAAAAAAAAAAACCAAAAAACTGTTTCTATTTCCTTAGGGGTAATAGGTCTATTTAAATTGTTTATCTGGTCTTGGTTTAATTTTAGTATGTGGTACCTATCCAGAGAATTGTCCATTTCTTTAAAATTTTCCAATTTTGTGGAGTATAGGTTTTTGAAGTATGGCCTAATGATTCTCTGGATTTCCTCAGTGTTTGTTGTTATATCCCCCTTTTCATTTCTATTTTGTTAATTTGAATGTTCTCTCTCTGCCTTTTGGTTAGTTTGGATAAGGGTTTATCTGTCTTATTGATTTTCTTGAAGAACTAACTCTTTGTTTATATAAGACCCCAATTTGACTATTTCCTGGTGTCTACTCCACCTGGATGAGTTTTCTTCTTTTTTGTTCTAGAGCTTTCAGGTGTGCTGTTAAGTCACTAGTGTGAGATTTCTCCAACTTCTTTATGTGGGCATTTAGTGCTATGAACTTTCCTCTTAGCACTGCTTTCATGGTGTCCCATAAGTTGGAGTATGTTGTGCATTCATTTTCATTGAATTCTAGGAAGTCTTTAATTTCTTTCTTATTTCCACTTTGATTCAGTTGAGTGTTGTTCAGTTCCCATGAGTTTGTAGGCTTTCTGTAATTTTTGTTGTTCAATTCTAACTTTAAGCCATGGTGGTCTAATAAGATACAATTTTTTGTATCTGTTGAGGTTTGGTTTGTGACCAAGTATGTGATCAGTTTTAGAGAAGGTTCCATGAGGTACTGGGAAGAAGGTATATTCTTTTATGTTTGGGTGAAATGTTTATATTTAAGTCCATTTGAATCATAGCTTCTGTTAGTTTCCTTATTTCACTGTTAAGTTTCTGTCTGGCAGACCTGTTCAATGGTGAGAGTGGAGTGTTGAAGTCCCCCACTATTAGTGTGTGAGGTTTGATGTGTGATTTAAGCTTTAGTAATGTTTCTTTTACAAATGTGTGTGCCCTTGTATTTGGGCCATAAATGTGCAGAATTGAGACTTCATCTTGATGCATTTTTTCCTGTGATGAATATAAAATATCCTTCTCCATCTCTTTTGATTAATTTTAGTTTGAAGACTATTTTGTTAGATACTAGGATAGCTACACCAGCTTGTTTCTTAGGTTCATTTGATTGGAAAATCTTTTCCAAACCTTTTACTCTGAGGTAATGTATGTTTTTGAGGTTGAGATGTGTTTCTTTTATGTCACAGAAGAACAGATCCTGCTTTTGTATCCATTCTTTTAGCTTGTGTGGTTTTTTTTTATAGGTGAATTGAGTCCATTAATATTAAGGAATATTAATGACCAGTGATTGTTAATTCCTGTTGTTTTTGGTTTTGTTAGTGGTGGTGGTAGTGTGTTGTCTTTCCCTTTTTTGGAATTTGCTGGTGTGAGGTTATCTATTGCCTGTGTTTTTGTGGGTGCAGCTAACTTCCTTTGGTTGGAGTTTTCCTTCTAGTACTTTCTGTAGGGCTAGATTTATGGATAGGTTTATGTTGCCAGAGAGCTTCTCTCCAAGTACCACCAAGCCCCATAGTTCCACAACCCACGTATAAAATAATCACTCAGACACTTATAGTACTTATAAACTGTATGGCCGTGGCAAGCTTCTTGCTAACTGTTCTTATATCTTAAACTAACCCATTTCTATAAATCTATACCTTGTCACGTGGCTCATGGCTTACCAGCATCTTTACATGCTGCTTGTCCTGGCAATGGCTGGCAGTGTCTCCTGCTCCACCTTCCTGTTCCCTCAATTCTCCTCTCTGTTAGTCCCGCCTATACTTCCTGTCTGGCTACTGGCCAATCAGTGCTTTATTTATTAACATATTTGTCATACAGAACATCCCACAGCAGGTTTAAATCTGGTTTTGTCATGTAATATCTTGTTTTCTCTGTCTATGGTGATTGAAGGCTTTACTGGGTATATATAGTAATCTGGGCTGGCATTTGTGGTCTCTTAGTGTCTGCATTACGTCTGTCTGGGACCTTCTGTCTTTCAGAGTCAGGTGTTATTCTGATGGGTCTGCCTTTATATGTTACTTGGCCTTTTTCCTTTGCAGTTCTTAATATTTTTTCTTTATATGTTTAGTATTTTCTTTTTATGTTGCAAGGGGATTTTTTTTTTTTTGGTTCAGTCTATTTGGTGTTCTGTAAGCTTTTTGTACCTTCAGATAGGTCTGTCCTTTAAGTTGGGCAAGTTTTCTTCTATGATTTTATTGAATATATTTTCTGTGCCTCTGAGCTGGAATTCTTCTCCTTCTTCTATCCCTATTATTATTAGGTTTGGTCTTTTCATGGTCTCCCAAATTTCCTGGATGTTTTGTATTAAGGATTTGCTGAATTTAACATTTTCTTTGGCTGATGAATCTATTTCCTCTATAGTATCTTCAATGCTTGAGACCCTCTCTTCTATCTCTTATATTCTGTTGGTTATGCTTGCATCTGTAGTTCCTGTTCATTTATCCAGATTTTCCATTTCCAGAATTTTCTAGGTTTTTGTTTTCTTTATTGCTGCTATTTCAGTTTTCAAGTCTTGAACTGTTTCTTTCACCTGTTTGTTTTTTCTTGGCTTTCTTTAAGGAATTTATTGATTTCTTCCAATTTTTTGTCTTTTCCTTGATTTCTTTAAGGGAATTTTTCATTTCCTCACTAAGGGCATCTATCTTCATAAAGTTATTTTCAAGGTTGTTTTCCTCTGCTTTATCTGTGTTGGGATGTTCAGGTCCTGCTGTTGTAGAACCACTAGTTTCCATTGGTGCCGTATTGCTCTTTATGTTGTTGAATGTATTCTTACACTGCAGTCTACCCATCTCTTCCTCCAATTGGTGCAAGGGGAGCCTGTGCCTCCAGGGATCCCTGATGCCGTGAAGGATGGTTGGTGGAGGTGGGGGAGGAGGATGCTGCTGACAGGTTGATGGGGCTGCAGCAGGTGGGGGAGGGGCAAGGGATGTGTCCTCAGGGACTAGGGCCTAGAGAGAAGCTGTCCAGCCAGAAGCTCAGGCACTCACCTTTCTTTCTTTTTTTCTTTTCTTTTCTGTTTTCTTTTTTTTTTTTAAATGTGCTGGCACATATGTCTGTGTGAGAATATTTGAAGCCTACTGGAGTTACAGTCAATTGTGGAATTGAACCTGGGTCCTCTGGAAGAGCAGCCAGTGCTTTAAACCACAGAGCCATCTCTCCAGCCCTGATCAGTGTTTTGTTGTGTTTGTTTGTTTTTAGAGACAGAGTTTCAAAGTGTAAGAGAGCCCAGGCTGTCCTGGAACTCAATTTTTTACTAGGCTGGCCTTGAACTCACAGAGATCCATCTGCCTCTGTCTCCTGAGTGCTGGGTCTAAATGCCTGTGCCACCATGGTCAGCTGATATTTTTTGTTTATAAATTTTTGTTGTTTTGTTTGCTTGAGATAGGGTCTCCATCCTTTAGCCTGTCCTGAACTCACTATGTAGCGAAAGCTGTCTTGGATTCCTCCTATCCTACCTCTACCTCCCTAGTGATGTAAATAGAGATGTTGCAAATCACATCCATTTTATGTTCTTGTTGTTTTAATTTTGTTTTTGTTTTTGTTTTTTGAGACAGGGTTTCTCTGTGTAACTTTGCGCCTTTCCTGGATCTCACTCTGTAGACCAGGCTGGCTTCAAACTCACAAAGATCCGCCTGCCTCTGCCTCCTCCCGAGTGCTGGGATTAAAGGCGTGTGCCACCAGTGCCTGGCTGTTTTAAATTTTTTATTTATTTTATTTTTTGAAACAACCCAGACTGACCTGATAGTCTAGAAGGCCTAATCCCTAACCCTCTTGTCTCTACCTCCCAACTTTTGTGGTTACAGGAATATACCACTAAGCCTGGCTTATAATGCTGGACTTCATGTTTTGTTTTGTTTGATATTGTGTTAGATTAATTTATTTTAGGTGTATAAATGTTTTGCTTACATGTATGTGTTTGCACCACATGTGTATCTGTGCCCCCCAAGTTCAAAAGAAGGCATCTGATCCCCTGGAAATGGAATCATGGATGGTTGTGAGGCACCATGTGGGTGCTGGGAACTGAACCCTCTGCAAGAACAGCCAGTGCTCTGACCTCTGGGCCATCTTACCAGCTTGTGTTGCTATTTGCTTATAATTGTGAGTTAAATCTGCAGTATAAATGTCCCATATTTTCACCTAATGATTTTTGCACTCATAAATTTGTTCACATTTAGTGCATGCATGTGCTCTCAAATAGGTTGTGTCCACACAGCAAGGGCATGGAGGTCAAAAGACAAGTTTCAAGAGTTGGTTCCTCCCCCAATGTGGGTCTCAGGGACCGAACCTGGGTCCCGTGTACATAGGGTTCTTGTGTGGTTGTTTTAATACATTGCCAATCACATATTCTGATTATTAAACTCCTATGTCTTATCTCACCCATAGGAAGAATTATTTTCTCGGATGTGAATCAACTTTCTTGAACAAGAAAACTTCACTTGCCTGAAGATCACTGAGCAGGGAAAGCAACAGCCTAGCTAACGTGTTCTTATATGCAGTAGGCCTGGGCTCTGGACTCTGTCAGCCCACTCTGGTGTAAGGTACATAGAACTAACCAAGTTTGCAGAAGCCAGTGTCAACAAGGCAGTGGTCAGTCTCCAGATCTCAGGCACGACTAGGGCTTGCTGGTTTCGAGCTGCAGAGAAGCAGCATGTCCTCTCCCACAACCTTTGTGCAAGGCTCCGAGGAGCCCGAAGCAGGGCAAGCCGACCTCCAAGCAGAGGCCCACTGTCCCGTCTGTAAGAAGTACTTCAAGGACCCAGTGACCATCAAGTGTGGGCATAACTTCTGTCTCACCTGCATCCATGAATTCTGGAAGGATCTAAAGGATCGTTTCCCCTGCCCTGTTTGCCACTTTAACTGTCCAGAAAGGAGTTTTCGGAGTAATAAACAGCTGGGCAAGATAACCGAAGTTGCCATGCCACTCCCTGTAAAAAAAACCAAGAAGAGAAAGCTGGAAGAGGAGTGTTCCTGTGAGACACGCCAAAAGCTTCCGGCCATTTCCTGTGAGAAGGACCAAAAGCTTCCGGCCACTTCCTGCGAGAAGGACCAACAGCTCCAGGCCACTTCCTGCAAGAAGGACCAACAGCTCCCAGCCACTTCCTGCGAGGAGGACCAACAGCTTCCAGCCACTTCCTGCGAGAAGGACCAACAGCTCCCGGCCACTTCCTGCGAGGAGGACCAACAGCTCCTGGCCACTTCCTGTGAGGAGGACCAACAGCTCCTGGCCACTTCCTGCGAGGAGGACCAACAGCTTCAGCTTCCGGCCACTTCCTGTGAGGAGGACCAACAGCTCCCGCTTCCGGCCACTTCCTGTGAGGAGGACCAACAGCTCCCGGCCACTTCCTGCGAGAAGGACCAACAGCTTCAGCTTCTGGCCACTTCCTGCGAGGAGGACCAACAGCTCTCGGCCACTTCCTGCGAGAAAGACCAACAGCTCCAGGCCACTTCCTGTGAGGAGGACCAACAGCTCCCAGCCACTTCCTGCGAGAAGGACCAACAGCTCCAGCTTCCGGCCACTTCCTGCGAGGAGGACCAACAGTTCCCGGCCACTTCCTGCGAGGAGGACCAACAGCTTCAGCTTCCGGCCACTTCCTGTGAGGAGGACCAACACTTCCCGGCCACTTCCTGTGAGGAGGACCAACAGCTCTCGGCCACTTCCTGCGAGAAGGACCAACAGCTCCAGCTCCCGGCCACTTCCTGCGAGAAGGACCAACAGCTTCAGCTTCCGGCCACTTCCTGTGAGGAGGACCAACAGCTCTCGGCCACTTCCTGCGAGAAGGACCAACAGTTCCAGCTTCTGGCCACTTCCTGCGAGAAGGACCAACAGCTCCCGGCCACTTCCTGCGTGGAGGACCAACAGCTCCCGGCCACTTCCTGTGAGGAGGACCAACAGCTCCCGGCCACTTCCTGTGAGGAGGACCAACAGCTTCCAGCCACTTCCTGCGAGAAGGACCAACAGCTTCAGCTTCCGGCCACTTCCTGTGAGAAGGACCAACAGCTTCAGCTCCCGGCCACTTCCCGCCAGGAGGACCAACAGCTTCCGGCCACTTCCTGCGAGAAGGACCAACAGCTCCCGGCCACTTCCTGCGAGAAGGACCAACAGCTCCCTGCCTCTTCCTGTGAGAAGGACCAAGAGGTTCCCTGTCCACAGCGCAGCCTCGTCCCGGGTCACACGGGGGACTCTGTTTGGCCCATAGAGGAGGCTGCCCGCAGTCCTCGGGAATATATTGAGTGTTACGTTAAGCTGTGGAGGGAGAAGGTGGAGCCGGAAGAGAAAATACTCGCCTCACAAAGGAGGAGGCTACTAGAACTGAAGAAATGGGTGGAGCGCAGACGAGAAGAGCTGACGCTCGAATACCACCAGTATAGGTCGTTTCTCCGCAGGCAACGAGAGAACATGCTTGAGCGGTTACAAAACGAAGAGACGGCTGAAATGGCCAGACTACAGGAAAACCTGGCAAAGTTCTCAGACCACATCGCTTCCTTAAAGTGTCTGTGGAGGAAGGTGAAGAGCAAGTATGTAAGGCCAGAACTGGAATTGCTGACCGGGCTCAAAGATTGCTACGAGAGACCCGATAGCTTCAGATGCCCTGATATACTCTCATTTACACTGAAAGAGTATGGGTACCGGTTTCCTCCCCAGTGTTCTGGCTTGGACAGAATTATCAAGCGATTTCAAGTTGATGTACTTCTGGATCCTGTGACGGCATACTGTAAACTTACGGTCTCAGAAGATAGAAAAGCTGTGCAACATGGAGGAAGGCAAAGGGTACCGTATAGCTCGAAAAGATTTCGACGGTACCCTATTATTCTGGGGTCTGAAGGATACAGTTCTGGCAGACAGTACTGGGAGGTAGATGTGGAATGCAAAAATGAATGGGTCGTGGGGGTCTGTAAGGAGCCCTTCCCCAGGAGCAGGCCTAGGAACAGCAACAGTACTTTTCAACAGTACTCAGTGCAGGACGGATTATGGGGAGTTGGGCTAAACTACTGGGAGAATTATTTTGCACTGGGCCGTGAGAAAATCAGTCTTCTGCCCAGTGTAGCACCTAATAGGGTTGGAATTTTTTTAGACTCTGAAATGCATGAGGTTTCATTTTACAATTTGCGTGATAAGTCCCTTCTGTACAGTTTTAGCGACTGTGCTAGTGGTGCCCTTTGGCCTTATTTCTACGTTGGATATCACGTCACACCCCTGAAGATCTGCACAGTCGAAGAACCTGAGCCGTAAGAAGCCAACACAACCAGCCGATCTAGTCAGCAGGTCTGGGGGTGGGGGGGGTTGTTTTTTTCAATTTTCGTTGTAAGGATCACAGTAGTTGTTTTGTTCTTAATCTGCTTCAAGGAGTTCTAAAGGGGTTAGAGTGCCTACTTTATAAATGATGGACCCAATTAAAAAGTGCTTTAGTGATCCTTTAAGTAATTAAAACATCTATGTTATTCCAGTAGTTGCCAATAAAAATTCATTGATGTCAGTCCATGTTGATCATGAACGTATTTCCCCTTTAATAAAAATGAAGCTGTGCTGCATGAAAAGCCATCTTTACATTGTTCCCTGGTTCCAGCTCCACACTCCCTGCGGCCATAGTCACCACCTGTCTCCTCTTGTGGCTTTCTTACCAGCGACCTTGAACTTTGACCCATTGCTTGTCAGACAAGGCTGTCTGTGGACACCAGTCTGAGGTCACCACCAAGAATGGGAAGGAGGCACAGAAGGGAAGAGAAGCACCTGCCCATGGACATGCTAATGGGGAGCAGCAGCTGATGGAGAGATGAGGAGGAGGAGGGTGACTGTGGAAGAGGATGTTGGGGAGGACCATGTGGAGAATGAGGCAGCTGTGGGCAAGCAGGCAGCTGAAGATGGTGAAGGTGATGTTGATACCAAGAGGCTGGAGACTGGTGAGGATGTCCAGAAAGCGACAGAGGAAAAGTTAAACTTGAAAGGCCTCTAGGATCTAGTTACTCCCTGTCCTGGAACCTCAATGGGGTCACCTTTACCCAGAGAAGCAGCTCCACCCTCCCACACTGGACAGTGCCACCCACAGATGACATGTGCCATTCATCACTCCACCAAAACCACAAGGGAAGCAAAAATGAGTCCTAATTTGCAAGGCCCTGCCCCCCTTTTTAAAAGGAAAATGTATGTTTTTATTTGAATTTAATTTTAATGATGACCAGTGACCACACCAGTGTTCAGAGTGTTCTGTCCTACTTCTGACTTTACTTGTGGTGACAGTGTTCATTATAATCTCAAGGTGGGAAGAAAAGCTCGTTTTAAAAAAAAAACAAAAAAAAACCTTCTTCCAAGAATTGCAGTCACTTGCTTGTATGTACCTAACTGTACTATAAGTAGTTGATTTATATGAGATGGCTAAAAAGACCAAATATAGAAGGTTTCTTTTTTCCTCCTTGGTCTATGAAATTGCTATATTTATACCTGTTTGAAATAATGTCCATCAATGGCACATAGCCACACACATAATTAAAAATAAAACTTTAAGTTTGGTTTTGATTTTGTTTCTGATGTACAAAGAAAAACGTTTACTAATGCCAAGCACGTGTGCTCTTTTAATGGTCACTTTTCAGTTTTTAAAGGTCTTGCTATATAGTCTAGGCTGCTCTGGAACTTGTGACCCTCCTGTATTAGTGTCTTGCACATACTGTGTTTAGAGGTATATGGTGGCATTTGAAGGTAGTAGCTTTCAACATTCATCTGTTTGCCTCAGTATTTCTCACCAAAATGTGCACCATTCTGTTTTGTTTTTCTTTTTTCTTTTCTTTCTTGAGTTATCTCTGTAGACTAGACTGGCCTTGAACTCAAGGAGCTACTTGAGAGTACCCAGTTTTCTGCAGTGCTGAGGACTGAGTGTATCTTGTTTTATTGACTCTATTATGGGATGAAGGAGCTCATCACCACTTACCTCTATTCCAGGATATGTACAATAAACTCTCTCCTTTACAGCTAGGAACTTTGCAGTCCCAGCTACTCCAGGAGCTAAGAAATGTAGCTGAAAGTTTTTCTGTGTCCTGCCTGGCCCACGGTCAGGACAAATTTCTCACCCACAGTCCCATAGCCTTTTATAAAATAATCACTCAGAAGCTTTTATTAATTAAAACTGCTCGGCCATTAGCTCAGGCTAACTACTGACTAGCTCTTACACTTAAACTCAGCCCATTTCTGTTAATCTATATGTCACCACATGTTCCATGGTTTTACCTGTGTGCCATTACATTCTGCACCCTGGACAGCAGGCTGATTTTCTCTTCCCAGAATTCTCCTTGTCTGCTTATCCCACCTATACTTCCTGCCTGGCTACTAGCCAATCAACATTTTATTTGTCAACCAATTAGAGCAACACATTCACAACATACAGAACATCCTACAGCACTCCAGGAGCTAGGAAAGGAGTATCTCAAGTTAGATGTCAGCCTAGGCAATAGCAAGGAAAGAAACTGTTAAGTTGAGCATCAGTGGTACAGCCCTGTAATCCCAGTGCCTGAGAGGCTGGCACTACACAGTGAGACCCTGACTCAAAACACTTACACCCCTAAAAACCAAAAAGCTGCAGTGATAATCGCTCACAGTATAAATGGGTCTTGCCCAGGAGTGCACTTGAGTAGTAACGCTCTTACCTAGGATGTGTAAGGTCCTGGGTTCAATCCCGAGCACCACGCTCTCTCTTCAAGAATGGATTTCAGGCCGGGCGGTGGTGGCGCACGCCTTTAATCCCAGCACTCAGGAGGCAGAGCCAGGCGGATCTCTGCGAGTTCGAGGCCAGCCTGGTCTACAGAGCGAGATCCAGGAGAGGCGCAAAGCTACACAGAGAAACCCTGTCTCAAAAAAAAAAAAAAAGAATGGATTTCAGATTTTGAATGCCGTTTCCATTGGCTCTGCTTGATGGCACCTGTGCTACACCCAAAAATGCCTTGAGCCAGAGGCTGAAATGGGCTGTATAACAAGAACCTGGCTTTGTTTTGTGTGGGTGTATCTCCTGAATGTATGGCTACACACTGAAGCCAGAGAGCACCAGATCCCCTGGGACTGGAGTTAACAGGCTGCTTTGAGCTACCCTGTGCCTGCTGGCACTTGAACCCAAGTCTTCTGGAAGAGCAGCCAGTGCTCCTAACTGATGAGTCATCTCCCCAGACTTTACTTGTTTTGTTTTTATTTAGATTATCATGTGCCCTGACTGGCCTGAACTTAGAGATTGTGTATTACCACACCCAGCCCTAAAAGAACTTGTCTTTTAAAAAAATAAATAAATAAAACCTGGAAATTGGGAGACTGGAGAGATGGCTCTGGGGTTAAGAGCACTGGTACTCTGACAGAAAACCCAGTTCTTTTCCCAGCACGACATCGTGGCTCATCTTAAGTCCCAGGGATCCACATCCGAATTTAACTCAGCATCTTGTATACAGCTAGCAGTGTCTGAGCTCACAGAACCCCAGTCCTGAGCACAGTGGAACACTATGGAATGTTTCCCAGAGTTCAGGCTTGAGGCATCTCAGAGCTACAGGCTGAGACAAAAACACCCCCACCACCCTGCATGGAACTGGTGGTCCACTGGGCCTGCCCAAGCCCCATTCTGTTCTATCATCCCAGAATGGGACGACACTTCTCTGAACAGGTAGCACCATCTCAGACTGGTGGTGGGTGGTAAGCATCACTGTCTGTACCCCCTGGCTTTCCAACCTGAAATCTAGGTATTAGATCTGTTTCCAGCCTGAGCTCAGGCTCAGCAGGCCTGGATCCCAGGTCTCACTAGAGCACAGGGTTCAAAGTCTCAAAGAACCGTACTCAAGAATCACCTCCCTAGGGGGCACTCCCACACAGCCTCTCCCCTGAATGGTTCTGATGTTGTTCAAGATAAGATACATCAAGGAGGTGTGGGTACAGTTTATACTTAGAGTACTTGCCTGGCGTTTGTGAGCTCTTGGATGTGATTCCCACAGCACAGGAGGTGTGGATTCATAAGTTACATTTTATATTCTGTAACCACTACTAGAGAGGGGACACCATGTTTAAATTTGCAGAAGCTTCCTGAAATCATGTCAGTTGCAGAGTTTTACAGTCAAGGAGCACCATCTTTATTTAAGGAGTATATTTTATGGGTGTGTCAGGTTGGGGGCAGGTGCACAGGCAGAGATCTGAAGAGGGCACCAGACACCCTCTGTCATTCTCTCTTCTCCTTGAGGCTTGTTCTCTCCCTGAACCTCCAATTTTGCCTCCTCCTGTTTCTGCTCCACTTGGACTGGGGTGCTACAGGTGTGTGTAGGCAGAGCACTTGGTTTGTTATACGGGTTATAGATGTTCAACTTCAATCTTGATCACTGCCCAGCAAATACTCTTAACCACTGAGCCATCTCTCCAGCCTGGGTTTTTGTTTTATAGACAGGGTTTCACTATGCAGCCTTGGCTGGCCTAAAACTTACCATGTAGACCAGGCTGGCCTCTAACTCACAGAGATCCATCCACTCTGCCTCTGCCGGGTGTAATGGCCTTTGCCACCACACCAGGTCTTTTGTTTTTTGAAGGTGGGAACAAACATTTTTTTCACCCCAGACAGACCAAAGAAAAGATTGCACCCAGTGATCTTAATTGGAGTTACAGGAGTGTATGTAGGTAAGAGTGTGCCTATTGGAGCCTCAAGAAAATCTCAACCCTCTAGCAATCCTTTAACCTCTTATACAGGCTTCCACAAAGAGAAGGCCTTATGAGCCCTTCCCTTCCTCTGTGACCCAGGGACCCAGTCTTGTGCAGGTCTCCTGGGATTAATTACAGCTGCTGAGCATTCGTGTAGCCAAAACTGTCACTGAATTTCTGGTACTCTTGCCTCCACCTCCCAAGTGCCGGGACTACGGTCAGGTACCACAAAATGGCGCCTCTTAAACTTAGGTTGTACATATTTTAGTAAAATTAGGTTTCCAATTGGATAAAAATATGGTCCTCTGTTCCAGTCCGCTTCTACTTCCCCCACTCTAGTTTCTACACAGAGACAGGGGTTCTCTGTGTAGCCCTTGGCTGTCCTGGAGCTCGCTCTGTAGACCAGGCTGACCTCGAACTCACAGAGATCCCCCTGCCTCTGCTTCCCAAATGCTGGGATCAAAGGTGTGCGTCACCATGCACAAAAATGGCTCCTGTTTCAACTCTTTAAATCCAGTTCCCTCCTTTTCATTTTTGGGGTAACTTACATGTGTCACGGGTTGCCCCTCTTCCCCTTGCTCATAAAAGTTGCCTGCTTCCAAACCACTTGAGTCAGTATTATGAAAATTATAGTTCCCTCCTCTGGTCAGGTCAGAGTTCAAGATGTGGAGGCTGGCCTGGAACTATCCACTCTACTGCACCAAGGAGTGCCTTGAGTGGCTTTCCCTGTGGCCCTGAGTATCAGAGCCTTTGGTATCACAGGAACAGAGGCAGCCACAGAAAGGACCTAGTGAGTGCCTACTTCTAAAAATAGATGCAGGCAGGTGTGGTGGCGGGCACCTGTAATCTCAGTACTCAGGAGGTAGAGCCAAGTAGATGCCTAACGAGCCAAGGCTACAGAGTAAGACTTTGGAGGAGAGAGAGAGAGAGAGAGAGAGAGAGAGAGAGAGAGAGAGAGAGAGAGAGAGAGAGAATGAGAGAGAGAGAATGAGAGAGAGTGAGTTCAAGGCATGCTCCTACTACAGAGTGAGTTTCAGTTTAAGGCCAGCCTGGGCAACTTGGTGAAAACCTGTCTCAAAACTTAAAGGAGGTTGGGGTGCTGGAGAGATGCCAGAGGTTAGAGCACTGGCTGCTCTTCCAGAGGTCTTGAGTTCAATTCCCAGCAACCACATGGTGGCTCACAACATCTATAATGAGATCTGGTGATCTCTTCTGGACTGCAGGCATAACACTGTATACATAATAAATAAATAAATCTTTAAAACAAAAAGATTGGGGATTTGATCAGTGTAGAGAATTGGATTAGCTATTATCTAATAATTGTCAGTTATTAGAATTGGATATACCCCTAAGAAAGAGGGGTATAAAAGAAGGAAGAGGGATGTGAAAGAAGGAAGCAGGGAGGAAGAGAAAAACCTCTGGACAATCTGGAAGAAAGGGAACTGGCACAGCCATACTGAATGGAATGGCAGAACTCATAAAGCCAGCACGGCTGCTTGACAAAGATCCAGCAAAGCTGAGCCACATGATGGCTGCCATGCCACCTTTGGTGTCCATCTCTACCTGTTACATACTTGGGGCACTTTTAATATTTGTACAATTTGGTGGTGTTGGATTGATGGAAAATTCCTTATGAATCATTTATGCCTTCTCCCAGGAATGCTGCTTCTAAGGTTATCCAGAAAAGTCCTGAACATACTATTCCCCCCCACGCACACACACACTTTGAGGGAGATATCCTTATCTACTTGAAGGTCTTCCTTATGCCTTGGAGGGGGTGTGACACATAAAGAAGAAGCCAGAGGTCTCTTCATGAGACTATGAGACATTCTTGAAACATCTGTCCCTTTGTTTACAAAACAAAGTAAAATTAAAAAGGTCAACAAGATTTGGTGGGCTAGAGGAATTGTCCACAGTTCAGATTACAAGCCTCTTTCCACTGTACACTCAGACAATTACGTGGCATACAACTCTGCCCTACACAGAGACATATTGATGAGCAAAGTATGGAGTGGAAAGATGATAAAAGTATGAGGTGTTAGGACCTCCCTCTTTTAGAAGTTAGCTCATGGAGAGCCACTATAATGTCATATGACCAAGGAACAACAGAATGCCAGGATTAGACATATAGACAAATTCAATAAAGATATAAATGTGAACATTGATTGTATTATGCCAGAATTTGAATAATAACTGCAGCAGCTTTAGCCTGAGGATTTTTCCTGGGCACTCTGACCACTAAGAGTTAATAATACATTGCTTGAGACATGGCAAAATGCCCAGGGTGGTTGAAGATTTTGTTTTGGTCTACTGTCCTTGAAGCAACCAAAGCAACCAGCCTGAGCACAGGCTGTCATATGCCTCTAGACTCTCAAAAATTGGGTTATGGGGTTTATGAGTAAGAATGATAACTCTTTTTATTAATGATGTCAAAACTTGAGGGAAAATGATTAGAAATAATAACTCTGTTCTGTCATAGTTTATTAATGATGACTAAAAGATGAGCAAAAGGAAGTGAAACACATGTCCAAAACCAAAAATGATATGATCTATGTTTTGGAACATCATGAATGTATCCCTGCTAACTAAATTCTGTATAAATAAAGAAACAATCTGGCTGCTACTCAGTCAGGCTGCAAGATTCTCCCGACCACCATGGCCTAGCTCACTTCCTTCCCCGCCCACACTGTACATCCTCTGCAGGACCCATCCACCGCCAGGGATGGCTCCCAGCAGGGAACCACCTCCAGGAGGGTTATTGTAGGTGAAGTAAGCTCTCTCCCATAAGGACAGGTATCACAATCTGGGCACGATGGTGCCCACCTATGACCACAGCACTTGAGAGGCAAAGGCAGGAGGGTCACTGTAAGTTCAAGATCTGGGCTACGCAGTGATGTCCAGGCCAGTTTAGTCTACAGTATAAGACATTGTCTCAAAAATTAAAACAAAACCACAAAACCCCTGGAGATCAGAGAATGCATCAGTACTGGAGAACACCTGTGAAGTGGGCCTCCAGTTCCCACAGCTGCAGAGATCCCCAAGAACACTGAGGCTGCAAGAGATTAATGACCCTCCCCAACACCAAATGGAACCTACTAGATCCAGGAGGATCTGACAATTTCACCTTTCAACTCAGCTCAGCTGTGCCAGCATTTCATTCCATACCTATTCTTTTATCTCTTATTTTCTATGATTTACCTTTAACTCTTGCATATATGTCTCAAGGTGGTTTTCCTTCTGTTTGTATATTGTTCAGTTAGGTTTTAGGTCTGTTTCTGTTTCTTCATCCAAATCATTTTTAAGCATTCTTTACCTTTAGTCACCTCTCATATACTCTGAAGGGACTCTGACTGGCTTGAGTGTGACCTCTGGCAGGCCTTGCCCTCCTCCCCAGTTCCCTCTGCCTTGCTAAAAACCATTAGATTATATCCCTAAAGCTAGCCACCAAGGTCTATTGCCTTATTTGGCCACTTTCTCCTCCTGAGGCTGACCACCAAGGTCCAGTTATCAAAGTATTAAAGTTTAGCAATCAAAAACCCTCTTTGGCTCACCTAATTAACATTCCCAATTTAAAATCAAACACCTCATCCTAACTCGGAAGTTCCCCCTTTACCTTTATAAACCACCATTTGCCTATGGGCTATGTCTGTCTCCTCTCTATCCAGAGGCAGTCCTTTGTGGTCTTGCCCCATGCCCAGGACAAATATCCCTGCTCCCTTTTTCTCGTTCTTTCTCCCTTCTCCCTCATCCTCTACCTCCTGTCTCTGTCTCTTACTTCCTGTCCTCTCTCCCTCTGGGGCAAATAAATCCCCTTTGTGCTGAGAACTTGGTCTTGGGGGTCCTGGGCTGATACTTTTCCTTTCATACCCCATCCCTCTTAGTCCTCTCTTTGCTCTTTCATCCTTTTCCTCTCCCCCTTTTTCTTCTTAACTATTTATTACCTTCCATGACTTGAACAATCCTTAGAATCCCCAGCCACTAACAATGTCTCAGCCTTCCCTTCTGAGGTGCTTTGCCCATCCTAACATTTTCTTTCTTCAGAGTTGATCTAATACTTAAATCCTCATCCTCACTCACCCTACTTCCTTCATATGTGAATCCCAAAGACTGCAGAAGGAAGACCACCTCCAACCCAAATCATCATGGCCAACCTAATTAAATTAAGCTTTTTAATTCATCTACATGGGCTGCCGCTCCCCAAAAGTGAGGTTCAAGAGATCATCACTGAATGTGAGGAAGACAAGGTTTTTAATAGCTCAGGGGTAGGGGGTTTCCAGATAGAGGGTTTGGTGGGCAAAATAGGTAGGGTTACAGGTGCAGAACAAAAGTATACCAAGTTAGTCAATAATGACCTCCTGAAACAAAGACATGATTGGAAAGTGGTCATAACAAGATAGTCTTAACCTTTTGAAACAAAGGTAGGGTTGAAAGTCAGTGAAACAAAAACATGGTTGCCATTTCCTGGAACAGGCATTCCAGAACCATTTGTAGTTAAAGTTACAGGTGGGACATAGCCCAATCCTTGAGAAACAGAGGTTTAATCATAAACAGGAATGAACCTGGTTTGCCTTGACTACAAGATGTCTTTTAAGCCGAAGATGAAGGCAGGCTGGTTCATGACTTACTCCTAATATTATTAACTCAAATCTGAGTACACACCATACAATCCTTTGTTGTTTGCTCTCTAGTAATTTTAGAAGTCTAAGGGGTTACTGTTATCAGTTGGCTAGTAGGACAAGTCCATGGTGGTAATACCAAACAGCTGTGGTTGCTCTCTCAGTTACTATCCAACTCAAGGAATAATAAAGGGCTTATACCCTTTATTAGTAATAAAAGGCACCAGGAGCTCCTGGTCTGAATAATTATTTTCTGCACTACTCACTCAACACCAACATATCCATGTCTCACCTGAACACTAAAAAAACTTCAACTGAATGAATCTAGCTGATAAACATGAGCTATCATGTCCAAGTCACTCTCTTTATATTATTTTTGAGACAAGGTCTTGCCATGTAACTCTGTCTGGTCTGGAATGCCAATATGTAGCCAAAGCAGATCTTGAACTCACAAAGATCCAGATCCACCGGTCTCTGCCTCAAGAATGATGGGACTTCTCCTGTACCACCAGCCCCAGCCACTGTCATTTTATATAAGAGCCTTGTATGTATCCCTGGATTTGAATATTGGTGGGAGGTCCTGCAATCACTTCCTGCAGATCCCCTCAAATCGCTCTATTTGAATCTCACAACTACAAGTGTCCTCTCAAGTCTTGGTGTAAGAATGGAACGGTAATTTCTATAACTGGCAGCTAGCAGAAATCACTCCCCTAGCTTTTACCAGTGCTTTGAAATGTTGTTCATGTCTCTGACTCTGTGAGCTCCAGCTCACTTCAAAACTTTAATTTCCCTTTAAAACATTCAATCACAGAGCTCAGTACCAGGAAGCACACTTAAAATCTCAGTCAAGAGGATCTTGAGTTCAAGACCAGCCTCGGCAAAGGAGGGAGACCCTGTCTCAAAAACAAATGAAAAACAATGCTTAGACACCTCTGGAATTAGAATGGAGTTGAGCTCCTTGCCTTACTGGTCCCTTTAAAATAATTTTACAGTTTGAAAGGTACACTTCCATTTATTTATTTGAGTCTGTGGGTCAGTGCCACGTTCTGCTGTGGAGGTCAGAGGCATCAGTTCTGTTTCCACTCTGTGGTCCTGGTGATTAAACTGGCATCTCCCTAGTACTTTGCCATAAGACCACACTTGAAAAACCAAAAAAAAAAAAAAAACAAAAAAAAAAAAAAAAAAAACCTGGCATCACCAGGCTTGGCAGCCAGCACCTTACCCACTTATCTTGCTTTGTCCTGTCTTTTTTTTTGAAAGAGTTTTTTCATTTATGTGTATGTGTCTGTACGAATTTATGTGCACCACATGAGTGCAAGGAGCCTGTGGAGTCCAGAAGATGTGTTGGATCCCCACAAACTGGAG
Source organism: Peromyscus melanophrys (assembly GCA_902168415.1). Taxonomy (NCBI): domain Eukaryota; kingdom Metazoa; phylum Chordata; class Mammalia; order Rodentia; family Cricetidae; genus Peromyscus; species Peromyscus melanophrys. The sequence goes on along the minus strand of CABHPR010148077.1, from coordinate 35,600 downwards.
TTGTGAGCCACCCTTTGTAGGTTCCAGGAACCAAACCTGTGTCCTCTGCATGAGTTGTAAGTGCTCTTAGCCACTGACCTCTCTCTCTAGCTCCTTTGCTTGGTTTTAAATTTTATTTTATCGTGTGTGCCAGGGTGTACAATGTCTGTGAATGTGGATAGGCGAGTTCTGTGGCCCCACAAGTGGTCAGAAGACAGCCTGGTGTGGCAATCCCAACACTGTCTCATTGTCACTGAGTAACTAATCTCTGATTCTGAATTGATGTAGGGCTGTCTCCTACATCAACTAGTAATCAAGAAAATGCCCCACAGACATGCCCACAGACTAATCAGATAGAGGCAATGCCTTAACTGAGATTCCTTCTTCCCAGGTGTCTTTCCTTGTGTTACACTGAGAGCTGAAAGTGACAATCATTAACAATGGAGGCTCGTCTTTTTGGACTTGTGGCTCTGACATGTTCTCCAAGCTTTAGGAGCTTCTAGCAGGCATCCAGTGGTATCTATTTTGGACAAGAGTCGGCAGGTCTCACCCAGATCACCAAGGACTCCCTTCAAATCATCAAAATGTTGATTGTGGATGCACCTCATCCCACATCCTCTGGAGCTGCGGACCCAGCTGCCACCCGCTTGACTCCTCTTTCTTTTTAAAATGATGCTTTATTTATATAGATTTTAGTGTGTGTGTGTGTGTGTGTGTGTGTGCTGCTCTAGGAGTCCAGAGGGTGTTAGATCCCTTGGAGTTTGAGTTACAAGCATTTGTGAGTCACGGGTCATGGGGAATTGAACTCTTGTTTCCCTGGAAGAGCAGCCAGCACTCTTAACAGTACTTGATCTTCCTGACTGAGTAGCAAATGCACTTAGCTACTGGGCCATCTCTCCATTATTTTTAATTGACATGTGTAGTAATTGCACATAATTTATAGTATACAACATGACATTTCAGTGTCCATGTGTAAGGATCAGGTTGCACCAGGCATGCTTTCTTTTTTTCTCTGCTAGAGATCAAACCAGACCTTTACACCTTCAAGGCAAGCACTCTACCATGTGAACTGTATCCCCAGACCCTTATCATTTGTTTGTGTTGGGAAGGTTCAGAATTGTATCTTCTGGCTGTTTCAAGATATCCAATGAGGTCCTGTGAGCTGCTGTAGTAGTAGTAGTAGTAGTAGTAGTAGTAGTAGTAGTAGTAGTAGTAGTAGTAGTAGTAGTAGTAG